>OZ017769.1:2599670-2706864 GCA_963969345.1 Turbatrix aceti | reverse complement strand
TATAATGTCGGAACAATTTTTTTATGTCTCAGCCAGCCACCACCTCCTGTGTTTATTTGATACCACTTTTTTGGGTATCAATATATGATCTGATGTTAGAAAAAGATATCGAAAAAAAACATTGCCCTGATTGCTTAGTTAGAGATTGTGAAAAAAATTTTGAAAGCGCGTGCGCATTATTCCTATGACGTTTTCGTGTAGAGAGCATTGAAAAGCCTGAAATCGTTTCGGGGTGAACGAACGAACAAAGCAAGCAAGCAACGCACACACACTCTTTTTTTAGGGGGAGGAAAATGATTTTAACGTAATCCAAATTTTGTGCCAAAAATTTGTATATCATGTTCTATATCCTGTCAGATGGCAAGAGACTTGTCAATTACATGATATCAAGTTGGTATCGTTTGCGATGACTACTAGCCTGTGCTTCGTGTTTGCTTGTGTTGCTCTTGCTGTCGCTCTCGGACGCGCAGCACCGTCGCCGCCACCACCACCAAATTTTGTCAATTTGGACGATGATGCAAAGTTTGTTGAACGTCGTTTTGCAGCAGCGGTTGTGGGCATTATTGGAAAAGTTGTGTTTGATTACAAAGATGTCGGCATTATCGCTGGATTAGAACTGCTATGTGGCAACACATGTCCCAAAAATGAGAATGCTTGCCTTGATCATCTCGAATCTACGCACGAAGACGAAACAAATTTTGTAAGTATATTTTGTTTTTGTACTTAAAAAAATACTCGTTTGCAGACCATGATTACCGAGATGTGCGACGAACTACCGGTTGACCCAGTTATATCGCTCAAATATCAATGCAATAAAATGGTGCTTCAGATGAAGAGTTCAGAAGATCAAGATGCCATTTGTCGATGTATGTTCAATGCGGCCGCGATCTACGCTTATTATCGAGATAACTCCGAATATTTAGAATCTGAGGTCGAAAAATCCCGTAAAAGGCGTTCAATAGTCAAACGAAAGCGTACTTTTTCCCAGATCATATTTGTGGACTATCTTACAGTGACAATCGTGCTGAGCCTTCTTTTAATTATCTTATATCTCATCTGCTGTGGTGGTGGTGGCCAACGCTGATAGATTGACGCTAACTTTGCGTAATGTTCGTAAAATTATGTTGTTTAATAAATACGATAAATAAATTTGATTACGCAGTTACAATGAATTTTTTTTGAACATGAAAGGTTTTTCTATATTTAAAGGCTTTCTCCGGTTTTGATAAGTGATAAAAAAATTTGCAGAAATTTTTATTTTGTTTTTTCGGTAAAATGATAGATTTTATTTATTTTTGCAAAAAAACGAAAAAACCACAGGAGTAGATATTTTTCGACGATTCGACACAACTGATTGTGGGCAGACGAAAAAAATTATAAAAACAGAGAACAGCTAGCTAGGGGGCAGTTTCGTTGTCAAGTGGCGCTCTGCAGATTTTTCACAACGTTGTCTTTATAGCGCAAGTACAGTCGTTTTCTTCAAAAAAATAAAAAAAAATAATACAGAATATAGCGCGTAAAAAAGAAAAAATTGTAGAAAAAAACACAACTTGAAGAAAAAGAAGGGAAAAAAAGAAACGAAGCGAGCGCCATTGTGGGATGAGTCATCTCCGCGTTGTCGTGGTAGTAGTTTGAGTCGTAGTGGCCCTTGGCGGGGCAGAAGCCGTCGTCGGATGATGGTTGTTGGATCAAGAAGATGCGCTACGGGACCGGAAAGAGAAGATAGAAGGGGGCATGGATGGATCGAGAAGAACAATCAAGAAAGAGAGGTGTGGATGCAGCACACGCATGCGCGGCAGACTAGCAGTCGGATGGATTCTTCTCGGGCAAAACTCGGGGCGGAAAGGTTGGTTCATTAGCAAAACAAACGAAAAAAAAAAGAAAGAAAGATTTAAAAAAAAATCAGATGGGGTGGTAGAAGCCCGTTGTCATCGCCGTGGGGGACCTTTTTTCCAGGGGCGCTCAGTCTTCGAGGACGTAGACCTTGGGCGATGAACCGCTCTGGCCGGCGACAACGGAGCCACGAGACTTGGCACGCAGCAGGTGGAGGGAAGATTCAGCCTGGTCGGCACGGCCTTCGGCGTCTTCAAGCTCCCTCTGGTATCTGCGGACGCGCTGCAGGTTCTGCATCGTGTAGCTTTCCTAAAAAAATTAAACAATTAAAAATTAGCTAAAAAATTATTTTTAATTTTTTAATTAAAAAAAATTAGTAGCTTAATTAATTAATTAAATTAATTGATAAGCTTAATAAATTATTTAATTTAATTTAAAAAAATTAAATTAATTAATAAGCTTAATTAATTAATTAATTAATTAATTATACTTACCGCTTCGCCAAGCTGGCGCTTCTGGATGTTGAGCTTCTCGATGAGGCGATCGGCGGTGTCCTGGGCCATGACGTAGGCCTTGTGCTCCTCGTCAACCTGCAATTGGACCTCCTTGATGCGGCGATCCTTTTTCCTGAGAGCGTTCTGGGTCTCCTTGTGTCGGCGGGTTTCCTCATCCAGCGCGGTTTCAAGATCACGGATGCGGGTCTCGAGCTTGGAGATGACACGCTTGCCTCCGAGGAGAGCAGCGGCTTCGGCTTCCTGGATCTGGACCTGGAGTTGCTTGACCTGTTCTTCAAGCGACTTGCGGAGAGCGTCAATCTTCATGGAGTGCTCCTGTTCTTCGTGAAGCTGTTCGACGGCACGGGCAGCATCGGCGAGAGCGCGGTTGGCGCGCTCATCGGCAGCGTGGAGTTCCTTGGTGACTTCGTCGAGATCGGCCTGGGCAGTGGAGAGCTCGGTCTCGAGCTTGTTCTTGATGGCAGTCAGGTTGTTGTTGATGGATTGGAGGTCGTTGATGCGGCCGGTGGCTTCCTCGAGATCGGCTTCGGCCTGGCGACGAGCGCGGATGGCGTTGTCGAGAGCGGTCTTGGCTTCTTCGAGTTCGGCAGCGAGGGCGGCAACCTTGCGCTGCGAGAGAGCGTAGGCATCGAGGGTCTGCTGGAGCTGGCGCTGGGTGTCTTCGAGCGAAGCCTGGACAACCTTGAGGTTCTCGCTGAGCTTCTTGATCGTCTTCTGGGCTTCGATGTTGGCGCGGTTGAGGTTGTCGACGGTCATCTCGAGTTCGGCAATCTCGGCCTGGTACTTCTTCTTGAGGCGCGAGATTTCGGCCTTCGCGCGGGCTTCGGAGTCGGCGAGGGCAGCGGTGAGGCGGTCGATCTCGAATTGGAGGTTCTTGCGGAGTGCTTCGAGTTCCTCTTCCTTCTCCTGGAGGCGGCGTTCGAATTCGATGCGCTGCTGCTGGAGTTCGGCAAGCGCACGCTGGGCGCGGGATTCGGCGTCGCGGCGGGCAGCGTCGGCTTCCTTGAGCGCGGTCTGGAGCTCGCGGATTTCTCCGGCAAGGCGAGCGTTTTCGAGGTCGAGTTCGTGGAGCTTGCGGTTGGCATCGGCAAGGGCTTCCTTGGCTTCGTGGAGGTCCTCTGAAAATGGAAAATGTAAAAATTGATCCAAAAAAACACAAAAAAAAATTTTTTTTCAATGAATTTTTTTTAACGAACCTTGGAGCTTGCGGTTTTCGCGGGCAAGAGCTTCCTTCTGTTCGACAGCCTTTTCGTACAGGTGCTTGAGCTTCTGGAGCTCGGCAAGGGCGGCACGGACTTCGCGCTGGGCAGCTTCGAGTTCGACAACGAGTTCGTCGATGCGGGTCTTGAGCTCGCCGATTGTGCGTTCCTGAGCCTCCTTGATGCGTTCGAGCTGGGCGATCGTGGTCTGGGCCTTTTCGAGATCGACGATGAGAACCTCGACTTCGGACTGAAGACGGGACTTGGCCTTCTCGAGCTGGCTGATCTTCTGGAGCATGATCTCGATCTGTTCCTCGTATTCGGCCTGCTTCTGGAGCATCTTCTTGCGGAGATCCTCGACTTCTTCGTGGTGGAGCTGAACTTCGGCATCGAACTTGTTCTTCCACTGCGAGATTTCGGTATTGGCGAGGGCAAGCTTGTGTTCGGCTTCGGAGCGACCGGCGGCTTCTTCGTCGAGGGCGGTGCGGACGGAGTCAAGCTCAAGCTGGATCTGGTGGAGCTGAGCCTGGAGCTGCGAGCGTTCCTAAAAAAAATTTGAATATAGTGAATTGGTTCAGATTTTTGCAAAAGTCTGCAACGTACGCGTTCGGCATCCTCAAGACGACGACGGGCTTCCTCGAGCTGCTGGGCAAGCTGGTACTTGACGTGCTGGAGGTTGTCAAGCTGAACCTTCTGGTCGTGGACTTCCTTCAGGAGATCGTTGTTCTCAGCCTGGAGGCGCTGGCGCTGCTGGGCGAGGTCGTTGACGTGCTTGTTGAGGTCCTCAACCTTGTTGGCAAGATCGTTGGCCTGGGCCTCGAAGCGTTCGGCGGCCTTCTCGGCGGCGTGCTAAATAAAAGTTAAAAATTACGTAAATATTTTATTTATGATACATTACGATATTTTTTATGATTTATGCATTTTTTGCAATTCAAAGAAAAATCTGCTTGATATATATATTTTTTGCTTTATTGAAAAACACAACGTGGGATCTGCTGGATATTTGACAACTCGCATCAGCGTTATTCGTTATGCGTTATCCGTTTGTCCTGCTTGCTAGCAACTATCTATCTAGCTAGCGGCTGGCTTGGATGCATCCTGGCCAGCCGGCGTGCACCCAATCCGCCCCCGCAAGCCAGCAGGCTTGCTGCATTTTTTAGTTTTAGTCGGAAAAAAAGTATACATCCTCAAAGCCGTCGATAAAAGCAGTCAACGGAAAAAACTTCTGTTTTTGATTATTTGATAAATGCGACCAAGTGGATGACGATCAAGGATGCAAAAAACAACACTGCATAATTTTACGAGTGTGAAAAAAAATTTAAAGTAAGAAAAAAAATGTGGGGGATGTGTAAACAATTTTTGATTTTAATTTATTTTTAATTTTTTGAAATTTTTGGAAAAATTTTTTTTTAACTTACCTTCTCCTTCTGCACTTGATCGATGGTAGCAGTGAGCTCGATGACTTCGTGCTGGAGGCGTTGGCGTTCACGGTCGATCCTTCAAAGTTCATCATCACCTCGGTAATGTTTTGCAATTTTGATAAAATATTTTTTTTGTTTTTGTTTATGCTCTTATGTTTCTGTTTCTGTTTCTATTTCATCCACCCGCGCTTTCTGCTATTTACAGGTCAGTCCCAGTCTCAGTCAGTCGCGGTTAGTCATTGATGTGCTCACCGATCGCATCGCACATAGCCTATGGGGCTGGGGTCGGCGACAAATGGCGGTTAATTGCCCCCGGGCGCTCGCTGCCTCGAGGCTCTTTTCTCATCCCAAGGGGGGGGGGATGTGGCCAGCTGACGCATCCATCCCCCCTCCCCTCTCGATCAGCGATTGGAGTGCGTCAAGCAAGCAAAAATCCTCTAACCAAGGAGGATAACTAGGCTAAAGGGATTCAAATCAGTTTTTCGTTTTTCTCCAAGTGCAAAAAGTGTTAGCGCTGCGTTTGTTGTGCCATGGCCACGGTGTTTGTTGTGTTTGTTAGTAGCAAGACAATCGGTCCTGTCCGCAGAACAAAACAAAAATGCGCTTGCCTGCTTACTCCTTCGCCGAGTACGAGTACGAGTACTGATCGAGCCTGCTAATCTTTTTTTTTACGAAAGTAGGGAGATGGATTGACGGCCACAAATTTATCCCCCCCCCCCTCCTCGAAACGTGGCAAGTCGGGATTTTAGTGTCACTCGTAGGATAAAGTGAAAAAGCGAAAAAAAGAGTTTAAACTTGGGGAATCAAAAAAATGAGTATAAAGTACGAACAAAAAAAAGCAAGCAAAATGTCACCACAAAAATTTCTACTTTTCCCAGAAATTGATTGACAAAAATTTCCCTCCAAAAAAAAGTTAATTTACGAAAAAACGCGGTTTTTCCAAAAATTACAAAAAAATACTTACTTGGAGTTTTTCTTCTGAAGACCCTCGATCTGCTCCTGGTAGTCAAGGAGGGAATCCTGGTGCTTCTTGCGGAGCACGTTAAGAGCATCCTCGGATTCGAGTTGGGATTCTTCGAGGAGCTTGCGCAGCTTCTGGAGTTCAGATTCGCGCTTGCGGTTGGATTCGATCTGAAAAATCACAAATTCCAAAAAAAATTTCAAGGTGAAAAATTTACTCACCTGACTATCGGTGGTGCCTTCGGCATCTTCCAAGCGGTCAGTCAACGCAATAAGCTGCACGCTCAGGTCGGCTCGTTCGCGTTCGATCTGCAAACAAAAATAAATATGTAAAATAAATATTTTAAAAATATTCAAGTTGGTGTGTTTTTGCAAAATTCAGATCTTTGCAAAATCTTAGCTGTTTACCGAAGCTTTCTCAGCTGTCTTGCAAAGATCCGTAAGTATTACAAAACAACGATGGAACACAAAAAAAGTGAAATAAAAATAAAAATAAACTTACGCGGTTTCTCAACTCGCGTTCCGACTCGAGATCCTCTTGGAGAAGACGGATTTTGTCCTGAAAAAAAAGTATAAGTTATATTACATAGGCGGTTTCGATTGATGTGTTGTTTGTGTGGGCTGCTATTCGGGGGGCTCCGATTAATCAGGGAGGGGGGGGATAAGTACTGTAGAGATGAACCAAGTGCGTAAAAGTTTGTGTAAAGCAGTCACAAACTCTTGTGAGTGTTGCAAAAAAGTCGTATGTGTGTGTATGTGTGAGGGGGTGAGTTGGGGCTCGGTTGGCTGGTGAAGAGGTCGTCGAAGGAGTAAACAAATCCCAACTCCTTCCACACCACCACCATCACCACCACCACCGGCCTGGAGCATGTGCGCGAGCGCGCGCATTCCGGGGATTCTAATAGACTCACCTCGAGACGGGTCAGACTGCCGAGATCGGCAACGCTCAACGAGTTGAACGGTCCACCTTGGTTGCCGGCAAACGACGGCGACCGGTAGACGGCAGCATTCGCCAGCGAGGGCGACTTGTAGAGCGACATGGCTTACGACGGCTTCTTCGTGCGCGACTCAACTGAAAAGAACACGGTTGGATTCGGGGGAATTGGAGGATTCGGGTGGAGGGATACGGTAGCAGAAGAGGGCCAACAACGTACAGGCAGAAGTATAGAGCGAGTAAAACGGCGCTCAGTCGTTCGGGTGTGTGTCGTGAGGGAAGACTAACTCTTGAAAGGGAGGGAGGGAATGATAGGAAGGAAGTCGGGGAAGGGGAGGCACGATTTTTTGCCACCGCCACCGCCACCACACCGCGAAAAGAGAGAGATACACGCACGCACGCTTACGGCAGGCATAAATGTGCCCGGAAGGCCAGGTTGTGTTGGTTGTGTTGTAATGTGCAAAAGGCCCCAGCAGCGCCCCCTCGGCCGGCAGAGCAGTCAGATCCTCGACAACATCATTGCTGGGCCAGCCGCGCGCGCCTACGCGATCGCCAACGACTCAACGCGCCTGCTGCGGAGAATGTTGCCGCTGGCGATGATGGTGTTGTGGGGTGGGGGGAAAAAGAGTGAGAGAGAGAGAGGAGAGAAGAAGCAATCGACTCTCGCGGGTAAAGCAGGAGTACGAGCACCTCCTTTCCCTTTATCCCTCCTTCCTGGCTTCTTTCCTGCAAGCAGCCTGGGTCGTTTAGTCGATCCGAGAACTGTTCCGGAAGAAAGGAGGAAAGCCGGTGCGCGCGCGTTGCGTGTGCAGAAACAAGCGAGAGAGCATATGAGGATAAGGATGGATCAGAAGTTAGCAACATTCGACCGTCGACGTCAGGCACGAAACAAAGACGGACGACACCGACAACGACAACGACGACGAATATTTTTTTTTTCACTCGCTCGAAACGATCACCTGAGACTGACTGGGAAACGAACTCAACGACTATCACAATAGTAGTAGCTTAGCCACCTACTACTTCTTCATCTTTGAAATACAAAAAGATGGGGACAACGCATGACGGATAACGGACGATGGATGACGATGTGCGTAGCGCGGTTTTTTTTCTTTCTGGATAAACATAATCAAACAAAACAATATATAAAAACGTGTGTGTGTGTATGTGCATGATGAGTGTCTTGCGGGAAATCATCAGTTTTCATGTTAGCTATCGATCGTCGTTAAAACTTTGACAGCTATTTAACAAAGATGTAAATAGTATCGTTTTCAGATTTTGATCCGAAGAGTACGAAAAGTGTGATAAATCGCAAAGTTATCCAGTGAAAAAGAATTCATAGAATTACGACAATTGGGGTAGGAATACGGTAGTTTTTTCAATTTTGAAATTCTAAATTAGGATAAATGATGGAAGTTGGAAGTTGAAAGAAGATATATATCTGAGCTTGGATAGTTGACGTGGTTGAGGTTTGAGATGGATAAAGATAAGAGGAAACAAATGGTGGCAGTTGTAAGAAACGACGTAGTCCACATAGTAGTAGACATTTTTTTAAAACTTGTGTTTTTTAAACAAACTAAAAGCTTGTTCGGAAACAAGGAAGATACGATATTGTTTGCTTTGCACCCACAAAATTTTAGTCTTTTTCATCAGTTTAGTCATTGGGTGACTAAAAATAGATCGACTTTAGTTAAGAATCCTCCCGTGGATTGAGATGGATCCCAGAAGCCAACAAACAAATAAAGAATTATTTAAAGAATTTTTTTTCAAGGAAGATTTACGTCAAAAAAATTCCAGGTAGGAGTCATGGATCCAGGGGAATCAAATTTCGGTTTTGATTTAATATACATTCGTCCCCAGCAGCAGCCGGTGCTTCTCCCTCCGCCCTGTTGGTTTTTTTTACCTGCAGGCAGGCAGGCAGGATCAGCCACCTGGCTCCCTTCCTCACCTGCATGCCTGGCTGCTCCATGGCCCACAGGCCAGGCCCGGACAAACTCTGCAGCAGCAGTCAGTCACTTTTTGCTTCTTGGAAAGAATTGAGACGAGTTAGCTACTAATCCGTCACAGACTCCGCCCTCCCATCTTCTTTGTGCCAATGATATTTTTTTCCATTTTTTTTCTCTTGGAATATTGCAGCATGCCCAGGGAAAAGAATGGATGAGAAATAAAATGAATGGCCCAGAGAAAAGAAAAAAAAAGAAGAGAAAAGTTAGCTTGTGTTTGAAAATGTGGCAGCAGCAGGCGATCGGCAAAGTCCAGGTTGGATGTAACATGCAATATCCGTCTCGGACAAGGCTAGGCTGACTTGCGAAAGCGGGTGGATAAATCTCGAGTCGAGACTCAACTTTTTTTTTTGTTTTACTACCAATCGCCGAGCCGAGTAAATCCTCCTCAAGAATGAATTTAAGGAGGATAAAAAAAAGTTGAGAGGGAAACGACAAATTAATTGATTGACTTGACTCAACTCTCAGAAGCAGAGTGGACAGTGTCGTCGTCGGCGGCGGCGTTGGTGTTGTGATAATACTAGTGAAAACGAAAAAAAATAAATTTATGTCTTCTTGACAATAAATGAATGTAACATGTCGGAATGCGTTATCATCTTCATTTTAAATAAATGTGCCGACGAATTCAAAAAAATCGGTTTATTCAAAAAAGTGACTGGATTTTTGTTCAAAGACTGATTGATTAACACTCGGTGGATAATGGATTTAACTATTTTCACTCAATCGAATCAGGGAATCTGAGATGACGTCGTTGATCTGTTTCTGGACCTTGAGATACTCGGTTCGGCTGTGGTTGGCTATGAGCTTGAGTTGTTCTGTTAAGTAGACCACTGAAAAAGAGTAGTAGAAGTAGGCAAAATCTCAGACAAAAAGGTAAGAAAATATAACATTTAGCGAAGCAAAAATGAAAACCAAGTTTCCAATACTATCCACGTGCAAAATTCGTTGTAAGACAACGAAAAAAACATCAATTTTAGAAATTACCGATCGTAAATTACAAAAATAGAAAAAAATAAAGTAAAAAGATAACTAAACATGACGAATTACGATTGTCTAGTATCTCAACACGAATTTGAGTAACGATCGAATTTGTCGGAGTTTTTGAATGTTACTTTCTATTCATCGGTTACGATCATTTGTTTTTTAGTATTTGCTGAACTTTGGCCTAAAATTTGGGAAAAAACCATTCAAACTCACAATAAGCATCATCGAATCCCAAAGATTCGCCATAATTAGTTCGCTTCGCGTGAACAGGCTCAAACGGGGATGATTGAAGAGTGTACAATTCGTTGGCCTTGTCGCCGTACGGTGACACACTGGACGGCGTCTGCCTCGCCGATTCAGACACTGTGGAATCCGATGGAAGGCCTCGTCGACGATTTCGCCTCGGAGGCAGTGGATTGGGGCCCGCTTCGCTGTCGACTTCGTCGATGAACGTCAGCATCGGGTAGAACCGCCACGTTGACGTGCCCAGTTGATGGATGCCTGCGAGTTCTTTTCGACGGATTTTTATGTACGTGTCCTGAAAAAAAAAATAAAGGTGTTGTAACATTTGTTTTATTGTTTCATAAGATTTTCGGGTCAATAGACAGCGTGTATGTGGGTTCAAAAATGTTTTTCAAATTGATTTTAGTTTTTCTCGTTTAGTTATTCTTTTTGATGAATCAGATGTTTATATTACTACGACATAAAAAATTTTTTTATGAAAGTCGTAAAATGCAGATACGTTTATGAAAAGTCATCCGCCGAGATTTGAACGAGCGTCAGAAAAAAAACGGCAACCGGCTGGGATCTCGCATGCGACTGATGTGAGTTACGGCAGACAATGTTAGGCTCAATAAACAGAACAAAAACTTTGAAATAACAAAATTTGAGTAAAAACCAGAGTTTAGCGAACGTTCGTTCGCAAACAGATTCGATTTTTCTTCCTGTTCGTTTGCAAACAAAAAAACGGCTGTTCGCTCAATTCTGATAAAAACTGTTTTCAGAATATTGCAAAGGGCCTAAAATCAAAAAAAAAATTGGGGTACTCTTTGCACGAAAATTTGTAATGTAGTAAAAACGTTTTTTTGAAAAAAGTGGACCCAAAATTTGGGTCCTGATAAAAAAATTGTAATCTGTGTAAAATCACGTTTTCCGCACGTTACTCTCACGAAACCTCCAAAATCCCCGACCACCCTACCTTGAGGTTCTTCCACTGCCTCTCGATTTCCATGCCGCCGAGCGGGCAATCCTTATCAGTCAGCAGAGTCGCAATTTCGTCAAACAAATCCCTCTTCTGCTGGAAAGAGACGACATGCGGCGTTCGGGCATCCCAAAGCACGGGTCTTGATTTGACCTCTTCGATGATAGCGAAGCGTATCGAATCCGAATAATGAGCACAGGTCCGTTTCTTGCCTCCCATTTCGTAGCCGATCGACGACGACGGAGAGGTCGTCTCGAAGCCCAGGTGTTCCGCCATCGTGCCGCCGCCTTCCTGAAAATCAAGCAGGAATTCACAATCAACTCAAAACCAGGGGAAAATCAAAACTTGCCGTAATCGAAAGTCCATGGTCATCTGGCCACGATGAATTTGGCATTCTTTGTATTTACGATACAAAAAAATAGGAGAAAAAGAAAATCGATGGACGCAAATAAAACGTACAAAACGTCGACTTTCGCCGCACGGGTTGTTGCGTTGCAGTCGCGGCCTACTTCGTAGGCTGCGGCTGTGTGCGTTCGGCGTAGCGACAACGCGCGTGCGCGTGCGCGTGCACGCGGGAAATTGTCTAGTCGTCTGCGTACTCTCTGAGATTGGTATACTCTCTCGATTTTTGTGTTACTTCGTTATTTTCCGCACGAGATCATGATTTTTATTTGAGTGCGTGAAATGCCGTTTTTGAGTGCGTTGAATATCCGGGGAGGGCTTTGGGGATTTATAAAGGATGTGTGGAAGTGCCTTAGACATTC
Source organism: Turbatrix aceti (assembly GCA_963969345.1). Classification (NCBI taxonomy): domain Eukaryota; kingdom Metazoa; phylum Nematoda; class Chromadorea; order Rhabditida; family Panagrolaimidae; genus Turbatrix; species Turbatrix aceti. The sequence continues at coordinate 2,695,050 of OZ017769.1, read as the reverse complement.
ACGGTCTTTGAAAGATCAAAATGAACCTGCTAAAGCCAGTTTTAACTTTGGATGTTCAGATTTGGTCATGTGATGTAATGAAATCTAGTTTGCGTGCTTGTCTGATTCTTTTCACCTGTCAGATGATTGAATAAACCTCGCCATTGCAGTCTACACACTCCAGAAGCCATGCTGTCCTCTCCGGCGTCGTCCATGATGAGTTCATCGTCGCCAAACGAATTTGAAGTCATCCCCGACCTCGCACTCAAAAATGAAAACGTCGAACTCATCCTCGGCATGCCGGTTAACCAGCTCATCCAGGGACTGCAAAATGCGTCGGCTGTCATCAAGGAGGTCGAACTCATCTATTCCAAGGATGATCCGTTCGACGCGAATGAACCCATCCTCATCAATCTCAAAAACGACGGCATCAAGCTCATCGTCGATCCTCTCACCCAGCTTCTCAAGGTGACCACTTATCCAAGCAGTTATTTATTACCCGAATTAATTTTCAGAAGATCGAGGTCTACGACTTTCGCCGAATCATCCTCAAATACGGGTGAGTTTTTATAAAACCCGCACAACCTTTTCACCCACCCCATCTTTTCAGGAGCAGCATTTTCTCCTCTCCAAACGACGAAGCAGACATCGACAGGATTGAAAAGTGTTTTGGAGCTTCGAAACCCGGAGGTTAGTTTTTGTTTTTGCCCTGTCCCGTAAAATTCCCTAAGGCCATGTGCATTTGGCCAAAAACGCATCTTCGGTAGTATAGTGGTAAGTATCCGCGCCTGTCACGTGCGAGACCCGGGTTCGATTCCCGGCCGGAGAGGTAAATTTTTTTTCTTTTTAGTCTTCGATCCTGAATCAAAGCTGTGCATCAAGGAGTGGCGAGGACTGTCCTTCCGCTTCAACGTAAAGGATCCAGCGACGGTGAAGAAGCCCCAGGACAAAGGCATCGACGCGATCATGTTCAGCCAGTCGAGTCTGTCCAAGATGATTGTCTGGCGGCAGACCAACCACAAGGAACCCCAGGTGCCCGACAACGTCCACTGCGGGAACCCCTTTCCCCAGAAGATCACGGAGATCATCGAGGACGGCAGAATCGCCGGACTCAGGTTCGAATTCGTCGCTGAAGGTTGTATCGCTTGCTTTTTTTGTTTCTGCGTGTTTACGATGATTTTCAGAAAACATTTCGTCCAACAGCAGAAAATCCACCCGTCTGGACAAAAGCGTTCGCTTCGGGGAGACCGAAGAGGTGAGAGTTTTAGAGAATGCGTGCCGGTGAACGCAAGATCGTTGCAGGGGGTGCTGGCGGCGCTCGGAGCTCCGTCGAGGATCTATTACAAGTGCGGCGACAAAATGCTCATCCAACGGGGCCCGCGTGGCCTCTTTGACGGAAGTCCTCAGACGGACCTGTTCTTCAACTATTTTACCCTTGGAACTGTGAGTTGTCTGCTTTGATCGAAGGGATAATGTGGGTTAATGCGGAAAAGTGGGGTTTTCTATTAATTAATTAGTGGTACCCGATTTTCAAGTTTTTACATTTATTCCATTTCAAGCGGGTGAACAAAAAAACAAATTAGGTACAAGTGGAACATTCAGGCGGCTAAATTATTTATGACAGCGAAAAAAAAATTGACGGAAGAAAATTACGAGATATTTATTTTGGAATAATTTTTGCAGGGTATGACCGGTGATTCATTCTTGCGTGGGGTCGCATGGGGTGGGGGATACTGTCGAGGCCCGTATTTGGATATCTGCGCTGTACTGATCTACAATCAAAAAACCGAATCCGTCCTCCTAGAAGGCAATGAACATGCTTCCGGGCGGCGGAGGAGGCAGGTGATCAGGTGGAGCGTCAGAATCGCAAGGGCTGAGAGGCTCACTGAGAGCCGAGGTATTCGTGCTGTGAGACGACGCGTAGACTTCCTTGCCGGGAAGGGTCGTCGATGAATCGATCATTGGATGGGTCAGACGGAGCCTTGAAGATTCCCGGGTCACGTAGGTCCCCTTGAATTTGCGTTGACGGCCGCAGGATACAAAAGCGAGGACAACGACCGAGATAAGCACTCCGCAGCAGAGGAGGGCGACGAGGAGGAGAACGACTTCGCTAGTCTGTGTTAGACCGTAAGCCGCGCCGAAGAGGACGGCACAGTCGTTGACATGCTGCACACGGTGGACTGGGCGCCCGGCGAGGAGCTCCGGGGTCGCGCACTGAGTTTCGGAGAAGCGGAGTTCTGCTCCGTAGGCGTGGCGTTGTTGCATGAAGTGCTGGAGGCCCTGAGTGATGCACCGGCAGTCGAGGGGGTTGTGGTGCAGGTAGAGCATGTCCAGGGCGTTGACAAAAGTTGATAGGACTGTTGGTGATAGGGTTCTGTAATTTTGATTTGGTTAGCTGCCCAGGAAGTGGGTTACGGTACAGGTGGCATAATCTGTGCCACCTGCACCGTGCCTAAGAAAAAAACTCACGTGATAAAGTTATGCGAGACATCCATGACCGTAAGCGAAGGCAACAAACTCGCAATGTCGTCCGGTAGGTACTCAATTCTGTTCTTACTGACATTGAAAAAGTTGAGTCGGGTGTACTCGTACGGCAAACTAGCAGGAATAGCCTTTATGCCATTGGCTGCCATGTGCAGGTGAGTGAGACTGGTCAACGCGTACGTCAGTCGGTGGTGGAAGCCCCCGAGGTTGTTTCCCGACAAATCCAGGATACGTACACTCGGCTGCGCGTAACCAAGGATGGCAGCATCAAAATCATCGAAAAAGTTGAACGACAAATCGATAGACGCAATTTTGGTATCGGCAAAGGCTTCTGCGTCGACGGCGCCCGAGTCGACGCCCAGGAGGTTGTGTCCCAGGAGGACTTCGGTGATGTTGCAGGCGCAGAACGCGCAGGGCTCGAGTGTACGGATGGCGTTGTGCGAGAGATCGACGCTCTCGAGGAAGGGTAGGTCACGCAGGACGGCACTAGGCACGTGGGTCAGATTATTGCCCCCGAGGCCTAGGCGGCGAAGGACCTTGATCTGGCCCAGGGCGAGGCCACCGACTCCTAGATCTCCCAGACCGCAGCCATTGAGCTCAAGTCGTTGCAGCGAAGCGACTTCTGTGAACTGGTCATTGATATCCGCGACTGAAAGTCGGTTTCCATCGAGTTGGAGCGTTTGTAGAGACTTTGGCCCGAGGAAGGAATTCGCAGCTAGGGAAGTCAATTTGTTGTGCGCCAAGTTGAGAGTCTTGAGTTTGCGTAGCAAGTTGAAGGCTCCACTCGGGAGTGAAGGTAGTCGATTGTGCGACAAATCGAGATGCTCAACTCCCGGGAATCCAGCAAAGGTAGTATGGTACAGGTGATCGATTGCATTTCCGTGCAGATCGAGATGCGTTAAGGATTTCAGACGCGCGGACTGCGAAATGGAAGGCAGACCGCAGTTGATCAGGGAAAGGCGTTCTAGTTTTTGGAAACGATTGAGGTTGTCATCCCATTCGAAGGCATTTGGTCGATTTGCCGGAGCACGGATTTCGAGGATGTTTACGGTGACTGGAAGACGCTCGAGGATGGACGCGAAGTGGGAGTCGTTCAGGCCCCCACGGAAGCAGTCGATGAGGACGGTTTGCTTGAAATCGGTTGTCAGCTCTTCGCAGTCGCATTCTGCGGGGCAGAGTGATTGCGGGGTCGACAGGGCACCGGCGTGGGTGGTCGTGAGAAGGACCACCAGCAGGTGGACTAGAGATGGCATTTTTCTAGAAAAGTGACTTTTAGGAAAAATAAGGGCAAAAAATGTGTAAAAGCGCGTTAAAAATGGGAAAGGTAAACAACAATGTCAGCGACGAAAAAAAATTGGATGGTTCGGGCTATTTACGGCAATTCATCTTATTTTTCTTCTCCTTGCACGATACAAAAGGTGTAAAGGTGAGGGTGGCGCGCGAAGAAAGAAGAAACAATCAAACACGACGGAACACGCTCACTTTGATTAATTTTTGCACTCATTTGTCGGGTCTGACTTCAATCATCCCAAATGAGGCGAGGTGGGTGGTTGGGTGGCGGAGACAATGAGAGGGGAGGGGGAGGGCGTCTTTGCGGCGACAGGACGGAAACCAGGCAGGTAATAAGTTAATCGCGCGTGTAATCCTGTGAGGAGACACGCTAAAGGAACAGGAATACAACCAAGAAAGGAGGTATTAGGAAGGGCAGGTGCAGGTGCATGGGTTTAGGCTGGGAAGAAACAAAGAAAACAACACGACCGCAACGTCGTCTTTGCCTTTGGCTGTGTTCGGTGTGGTGTGGTTGTTGGCGGGGGAGTACTATAGTATACATCAAATTTTGGCGGGCTGAAAAGGTGTGGATGGTGTCGGCAAAAAAAAACATTGCATCATGAACCACTCCCTGGGTGCCATAAAAAAGTGGCAAACGTATCTAAAAAAAATTCATGTACATTTTTGGCTAATATCATTTTTCGGAGAGAAAAAAAAGTGAAGGTAAGTGAGAGGGGGTTGTTTGGTTCCCAGGAAGGTGTGAGGGCTGTTTTTGGCGATGCATTTATCGCTGGGGGTCACGCTCGGACTCCCTCTTGCCCACTTGACTGACTGTCCGGGAAAAAAACCAAGAAAAAAAGCCTGATGTGGATTTTTTTCGTTTTTGGTGTTCGTTCAAATGGGCAAATGCAAGTTCACGGATTTTTTGACATAAGGAGTGAAAAAAAAGAGAGCGGAACGAACGGCAGAGCGAATTGTGACCTTGTGCCTGGCTTGGTTTTTTGGGGCTGGCTACAAGATTGAAAATGAATGGAAAAAGTGACAGCAATTGTTATTATGATTTCGACAAAAAATATTGAAAAAAGGTTATAAATCAATTTTTTGCAAGAAAATTTTCTCCAAAAAATTGTCGAAAGTTTTTTTAGAAGAATAGAAAAAAGCGTTTGACACGAAACTTGGCAAATTAAACCGGCAGATCGTAAAAAAAAAGTTAATTGAAATGCTGCACATCCCTGTTTTTTACGATTTTGTATAAATTTTAGCACCCAAACGAGCGTTTTTCCGCCTTTTTTAAATTTAACTGACCATTCTTTTTTTGACTGTTACCAAGGCCGAAAAATATTTAAAAAAATATAATAAATTTTAGGCGTTAAAAGTAATAATTTGTAGCATTTCTTGCGGGAAAGGGGAGAAAAAAGACGCCGATAACGACAAACTATTTATTTATTAGTCGTTATGCAACGAAAACGTATGGGATGTAGTCAGAGCAAGAAGGAAAAAAAAAGAGGGCAGGATGGGAGGGGATCGTAAAGTTGTCAAAGTTTAGAATGAGACCAATTTGCCGAGGCCATCCGGCTGCCAGGACTGCCTGAATGGCTGGCATAAGACAACGAACGTGTTGCGCACTTTTTGACTGGACATCTGACATGTATATAGACTTTAGTGTCCTTCGAGTCCGGCATGTGAAAAGGAAAAGTGATCCTGAGTTTTTTGTATGCATTTGTGAAGGTTAAAAATGAAATTTTTAACTTCTGGGTGGTCTGTGGGGTGAGTGAAACGATGTGGGTGGTCTCGAACGGCACTGGGCCCATGATGGACCGATGTGGGTGGTCCGAAGTCCGCCAAGGGCTAACCGGGCTAATCTGTGCCGATGTCGGTGCTCCGACTCTATTAAAAATACACAAATCTTTTTTTTTTGCTCAGGGACAAAAAAATACCTCGGACAGGTAGATAATAAATAGTCCACCCCTATTCATGTCGGTTTGCCGGCTTTCGTTCATCCTGTTTGAAATTAAAATCAAAATTGGTGCCCTGATGTAAATATAAATTGAAAAAAAGAAGAAGGGAAACGGTAGCAGCCGGCCGCGAGGAACGATCACGAATCACCCCTCCATTTTTCCGGCAAAGTCGTTGACTATGAATGAAAGAGTGCTCCAAACACGGAGAAAAATGACTCGTAATGACAGGTTTGCACTCGCCGGTGCCGGCGTCGGCGTCGGTGTCGGTGTGCCCTAAGGGTGTCAGGATTTTTGATGGCTGAGTCGACACACCTTGGATACGATACCATAGCTAAAGGAGGTGGAAATTACTGGGTTGGGTTTTTAAGGGGTTTGTTAATTGTTTTTGTCTTTTTCTTGAAAATGACCAGGAAAAAAATAAATTTGTATAAAACATACGAATTTTTGTTTTTGAAAGATGTCAAAAAAAGACAAAAAAAATATAGAATAAATTTGTTTTGAAAGTGACCGCCTGGGTGGCCATTAGTTATATCCATAAATAGAGTCCTGACCACCCTGGACGGGGCTGGAATGTGATATCCACGAGAAAAAGCAAAGACGAAGCGAAGCAGATGCAAAAACGCGTGCAAGTGGCGTGGGAGGAAATTAACGAAAGATCCCCTCCCCTCTCTGTTCTGCGCAGCTAGCCTGCTGGGTGGTCGGTCTGATGACAAGTGTGACAAGTGCCAAGGCCCTGCTGACCAGGGTGGGTGGTCAGTTTTTGTTTTTGGCATTTTGGAAAAAAAATTAAATTTATTTTTTTTTTATTTTTGCAAAAGGATGAAATCTCAAAAAAATAGGGGCACGAGTCGACGTGATTGCCCCGGCCATCGACCGTGACTGGTTGTTGCTGATGTTGAAGTTGTCTTCGTCGGTGGCACAGGCACTAGCACGGAGTGAAGAAAATAAGGGAAGGGGAAATTCAATCAGCGCACATCCACAGAAAAAAAAAACATTTTTGTTTAAGATTTTTTTGGAGGACGGGAGAAAGGGTGAAAGGTTTGTTTGAGAGTGGGAGTGGTCACGGTCCACCCCTTCCCGCCAGTTTTGCTCAGGCACAGCGAACTTCGGTTTGGAAACAAATCCCGTCTGAAACAACACCCATTCCATTCCCTGGTTGGCCCCGTTTCACGAAAGCGAAAAGTGTTTGTGTTGTATGTTGGAAGCGGCTTACAAGTGTTTTAGGGCGTCGTTTGGGTTTACTAATGGGCCTCAGGGCAGCGTAGGCACTTGGCACGGGAGAGGCGGTTTTGGTGTTGCGCAGTGTAAATCCATTCAACTTTAAAAAACATGTTTATACTGGTGGTGAAAAATTTTGCAGGGGGGTTCCAGGAAAAAATGGAAAAGTGAATTTTGTTAAAGTTTTAAAAATTTATGTGTGGCATCTTTGAGTGCATACTTGGCACCGCATCCGAGTACGCTGCATACGTAATTAGGAGGTCGAGGAAAAAAAGAAAAAAAGTAGACAGACAACTTTTTGGGGGGTCTTGAGTTGACCTAACTTTTTTTGGCGTTTTTCGAAAAAAATGCATGGTAAATATTTAAAAAAAATTTGCAGAAGGGCGAAAAAGATGGATGGCACAGCACGTGCTGGTGTTGGCTGTCGATCAAGTTTTTGGCCCTCAAAAATAGTTTTTTTGGGTACATAAACAGGATTCAATGACTGGCCAAGAACTTGTGTCAAAATAAAAAGATGAAACATATGACATCCAACAAAAACAAAGCATAACAATAATAGTATAACGACGATGGCCACGACGAGGACGACCGGAACAATAACAAGACAAGACAAGGGATGGGAGGGGGGTATCCAGGGGAGGGCAAAAGGCCGTGACACGATGTCAACTTCCCCGGTCGGTCGGCTGGGCTCTGAGCCAATCCCTTCCCCCAGGGGAGGCGTGAAGTCCGTCGCGTGGACAGTGTTAGCCTGACTGACTGACTGGATGACTGGATGATTTGTGTTTTTTATTATATCACAAATTGACAGTGACGGGCGGGCCTGGGGGGGGCCATAGGGGAACAGGGTGGTGGGATAACGGAATCAAGTTGCGGTCAGTTTTTTTGTTGTTGGACAGGAAGTTAAAGACAAAGAAAACAGTTAGTTTTATGGCTGATGGTTGCGTTATGATCGGGGCAAAAAATAAACGGGGCTGGTTTCTTGGATGTTATGAACTACAAAAAATATCGAAAAATGCCAAACGCCATGTCAAAAATAGTTTTTTCTTTAAAAAAAAGTTATTTTCTGTTTTTTTGGACAATAATTTTTTTTTTGAAAAACAAGCTTGTCGGGCACTATTTTTTTTGCCAATTTGATGCTTATGTGCCATGAACAAAATTATTAGAAAATTTCGGATTCTGGTCAGATCAACACGTTTTTTAGACAGGTTTAAAGCCGCATTGACTTTTAAGGGTGCCATGAACGTAAAAAAAGCAGTTGTACTAGTCGAAGAAAAGTATTTAGAAAACAGAGCGAGTAATAAAAACAGTAAGCCGTAATTGTCCCAGGAAGCGCGCCACCCCCGGCGAAGATGGTGGCGCGCTTCCATGCATGCCGACGAAGTCGAGGTAACGTAATACCTCGACTTCATTTTAAGAATTTTCTCGATTTAAGACCAAAAAAGTAGTATAAAGTGGGTAAGTGACCACTCGAATGGCATGCATGCGAGCATGCCGTTGACCACTAGAGGGGAGGGGTGCTCCGGACTCGGCTAGAGACTAGGGACGAGTTAAGTGGACTGAAGACCCCTGAGAGGACCACGCATTTATCGGCCGTCAACTGACTCGGGAATTTGATAGAACGTTGAATTCTGTGGCTCAAAGAGACTTGAGAGGGTGCGCGGACTCTCATGCGAGTGACCACATAGAAGCGTAGCAATCGTCACGTTGTGGTCAGTTGTATAATAAATACTATGTACTTGGCGGGCAAGCAGGCGGGAGAGTAAGCGCGAGCAAAAGCAGGCGAAGAAAAGAGAGGTGTACTTGTAGCACGCGATGACGATGACGATTACGACGAAATCAACAATGGCGATGACACGTTTTGGAGGAGTCAGCCAAGCCAGCCTCCTCGATTCCGATAACTTGACCAGCCCTCCAGAAAAATTATATTTACGATACACACATATTTGGAGTTGGTTGAGAAACAAAAAAAACGAGATTTTTTTGAAAAGTCCACAAATTGAACAGGGAAAACGAAAAAATCGTCCAGCAAGGTAAGGTGTTGGCAGGTGGTCAATCCAGAAATAGTACCTACTCCCCTGGCTACTCACCTGGCGGTATGTGTGCAGGTGCCCCCTCTCAGTTTAAGAATAGAATAGAACAGAGCGGGAAAAAAAAGGAAAGGAAAACCGCTGACAAAAGAGGTGCGAAAAATCCCCAAAGCTCGGGCTCAGGTGCCACAGTATATTGTCTTTATTAAAGGGTGCCTAGCTAGTTTGCAAGATGGGCGGGGGATTAATAATGTTTGATGAGGCGAGAAAGGCGGCGAGAACAGGAAAAGCACTTCTGACCTTGTCTTTTTACCTGGGAAGAAGATGAGGAGGCGAACATTAATAAAAAGGATACTAATGAGTTTTTGCAAGCTGCTAGAAAATTTCTGATCGACCAGGACAAGGAAATGAATAAATCGGTCAATTGGGGGGTAGCGGGGAGGGAGAAATGATTGAGGACCTATGTATTATCTATGTACCTCCTCGAGCACTGCGCATAATTTAAATACATAAATTATTAAACGTGTTACGTACGACATGGCGATCATCAATGATGATGATGATGATGATGATGATGATGATGCGTCATCCATTGTCACAACTCGACAAGTCGTCGTCGTCGATGTTGGGGGTCGACAACAAACTCAATTCCTTGTTTTGGCTCAGGGAAAATGTTTAGAACAACAAACAAAACACGAGAATGAGTGATGATGCCCTGTGATTGCTGCCGGGGGAAGACGAGTCGAGTCGAACCAAGACAAGACAGGACAATAGCCTGAATTGTTCGGCAATCGAGCCTGGCAGGCGCTAATTACGGACTATACGCTAAAACAATTGCGGGGGTGGGGGCGCTACACAAAAGCTGGGCATTTATCCAGTTTTGTGACAGAAATCACAGAACTTGGAGAAAAATGCATATAGTATAGTTTTTTGTATGATTTGTACATAAATTTGCCCAAAAAAGGAAAGTATCGTAAAAATGTTGTTTGTCAGATATTTTAGAAAACCCATTTCCTGGACGATGTCGGATACTAAAAATTTATACATTTTCAATTCCTGAATTTTATGACGTGAAACGTTGGATATTTACTAAACGACCGATTTTATCCGATCCTAGACTTTTGAGGTCATTGGCGCCATCCCCGACGCGACGCGACTCATCGGCCCCGGGAAGGAGGGGGAAATGATTGATTCAGCCCGCGCCGGTGCGTGACGGCATAATTTCTTATTAGCAATTTTTTATGCACCACCCGAGCTGCCAGCAAGGGCATGGAGGAGGTGAGGGAGGTCATCAATCAGTCAACTGGTTGGTTCAAGCATCTGTTGAGAGTCAAATAGGTCAAAAGGTGCACCATGGTTGTAGGGGGTTTTGTCGTTAGCTAGGAGGTTTAGGACACATTGTGAGGTGCATGGACAACAAAACAAGCCGGATGCATTGTCTCGTCTGAATAGGAGCATCATCAGGTGTTCAGGTGTACGTACACGCGCGCGCCCTGTGGAACAATGGAAGGCGACAGTTCCGGTGCCGGTGCGGCGACCCATCGTCGTGGCGCCAAACAGACGGGGAGGGGAATGAATGCGCGAAAAAAAGAAAGGCTGGGAAAGGGTGCAATTAGCCATGTCTTCCGGGAAGCCATGTCGACGGAAGGAAAACAGGTGTTGCTTGGAAAAACTAAAAAAAATAAATTTGTGTAAAAAAAAAGAACAAACAACAAAAAAACATGGAGCGCCGCGCAGATCAAAGCGGACTCACTCTGGGCTAAAGGAAAGCCAGTCAGGCTAATTCCTGACATGGGATTAGCTTACCCACCCGACCGCGGGAGCTATGTACGGCACTGACAGATGACAGACCACCCACCCCGGCTGAGGTCTTACGCAAACAAACAAACAAACTAACTCCCCGGGTGCGCGGGCGGCAAAAGGGCAAGTGGCGGCAAACGGTTCAGTTTGACCGGCAGCCGCCCTTTTAGGGATGAGTACCCGGGGAGGCTTGGAGGCGTCAGTGAGTGACCATTTCACACGGGAGAACCCCTATTCCCCTCAGGAAAGGGAAGCGAGGAGAGCTGAGATGAGCTAATCCCAGAGACACAAAAGACCCGCCAATTAAGGCACCGCTCAGAACAAGATGGACAAGATGGATGACTCGAGGCTGGGATGTTAACGAGACCGACCGGACAGGACAGGCGGAGGCATAAATGCTCGAAAGCTTGAATGCTTGCCTCCGAGCGTTTCTACAAACGCATAAATCGGATCTGGCAATTGAGCGAGTTTACGACAGCTTGTGCGCAAGCTTTTGAGGTCACCCGGCTCGAGATTGGGGTGACAAAACACTTGAAAGTTTGTTTTGAAGTTGGAAGTTTTCTGGAACGCGAAAACGACCACCCACGCGCACTCCATCAGTCTCTGTCGACTTGTTGCGTGAGAACTGATGAGTCCATGCGCGGACTCGGACTTTGGGAGGGGGCAAGCCGATTAACACCCAGGAGTGGACACGCGCAGGGATCAAATGTGTCGGACCTCCTCTACGCATGCGTGCCCGAGGGGGTGGTGTATGCAAATTTAGGTGGGGGAAGAGAGAAAGACAATTTCAGCGAGTCCAAAAAGAACTGAACTGATGAATGAGAGGACAAAACTGGTTGACACCCGAAAAGCGAGGGCGAGGGTCAGAAAAACCCACCGAAAATTGGACTTTAGGGGCAATTTGATTTGAGGGGGGGTGAAAGCAATGATTAGAACCCAAAACGGGATACTGGATGAATTAAAACATGCAAAAACATGATTTGAACAAAAGAAATTATTATGTATAATTTTTTGTAGGACATCCTGATCGACCACGTGACGAGACGTGTCATCAAATTCATCCTGCACACCAACGTTCCTGGACACTTTGACTTTGGCATTTATTCACGCGTCGAGTTTGATCTCGAAATTCCCGGCACTGGTTGTCACATCACGACCAAGTCCAAGGTTGGTGGATTTTTTTATTGTATGAAAAAAAAATTTTGGGATCAAAAATTGAATATTAGAAATTATTTTTAACATAACAAAAATTTGAGAAAAAAAAATTTGTTTTTTAAATAAGAATTTTGTTTATTTTTTAAAAATTTTAATCGTAATTTTTTGATGTAAAAAAATTTTATAAATTGTAAATATAATTTTTTTAAATGTTTTTGAAGCCAAAAAAATTGTATAATTTTATTTTGCGCCAAAAAATATTTTTGTAAAATAATTGTGCACTTAATGACACCAATATTCTGCGTCATTGGGTCATCTGCCCTCCCGCACTTCCAGGCAAACCGTTTTTACGGTCGAGGGACGGTCGATTGGTCTCAGAGGTAACCAACCATCCGGCCGGACCAGGACATGGCAGGTGGGAGGAGGGAGGTTGACTTGATTGCGTTCGCGTACAAAATGCCGGCCACGCTTGCTTGTTCTTTCTGCGCAGCGCGCAAAAACGCATGTTTGTTATTGTAGGACAACGCGGGAGCGAGGAGGCTCATGACGACTCTTGAGTTGTCGATTGGACTACTCGGGAGCAGGGGGGGGGGTGACATGAACCCCGGCTTGCTTGCGCTTGTTGGGCCACTTACGACGACCTGATTTAGGGGTCACGAACTGACTGGTGGCTGCCAGGGCAAGCTGGTCGGCGTGGGAGGGAGGGCTGGACGAAAAAAGGGTGGCGTGCGGAAATTCAATTGCGGGGGCGATAAGTTGTTATTGTACGGGAAACAAAAAAAAATATATATACATAACACGGTCAGTTGGGCAATAAATTAGGACACGATCACTGGTGAACGAAAAACTGAAGGGTTTTTGGGTTTTGTTTGCATTTTTAACGATGTTGAAAGCAAAAAAATTTTTATATACGTTCAACTGTTGAAAAAAAATTTACAATAATTTTGTTGTACGTTTTGTGCGCTAATAAAATAAATTCTAATGAAGGTAGTTGAAAAATGGCAAAAAGAACAGCTGATCTCGGGCGGAATCGAACCGCCGACCTTCAGTGTGTTAGACTGACGTGATAACCCCTACACCACGAGACCGCGTTTTTCGGCATATTAAAAGTCGGGACCCTCAGGCGAGCGTGAAAAAAAGTAGAAATACGTATTTTTAATTTTTGAGACAAACTGAGCAGATTTTTTGAAAAATTTACTCAAAGAGTTGGGATATTTGGTTTGGAAATTATATTAGGTACTTTGACTAACATAAAATCCACATCTGTATATTTTTTGATCAGCAAAAAAAATTTAAAACGGAAATTTTCACCCGTATTTTATTATTTTTACGACAGTAAAAAATATAAAATATTTGGGATCGGCTTCAATGCTAGTAATTTCCAAAAAAAACTGAGCACTAAATGTGTCCCCTCAGGCTTCGTTTGTCAATTTTTATGAGTCAGATAATTACCCAAATTTTATCTCAGCGGATTTGCTTCCCAGAACAAAAGTACTTGGCTGTTAGAAATCAGCCAGCCAAGAACGAACGCCGAAAGATGCAAGCACTGATAGTCGCCTGACTGAGTTGTAAGTACTTGTACAAACTGCCTGGGGCCATTTGGGGTGGGGTCGAGGGAAGATTTATTTAAAAGCCGGGAAAAGCATGAAAATGAGTGAGTGAACTGTTGCGCTTTGACTGGCGCGCGACATTGGGACAGTCAAAGCAGTCAGAGAGGCGCCATTCATCACCGACAAAGACTCCACTCCGGCTGCCGGCTAATATAGGAACTGTAAAAGGGAGGTTGATCGACGCGACGGAGAACGGAGAAAGCAACAAGCGGATATCGAGGGGGCTGTAAAGATATGACGACTCAACCGTTGGAAGCGCGAGTTGACCGAACTTGGCAAGTCAGTCACCCGGCATGCATCCGAGGATGGCATTGCTCCGCATCGTTGCGCATGGATGACTGACTGGCTTCAGGAGAAGATGAGATGACGAGCATCCGGGGGTAGAGGGTTTACGATGGGGTAAAGGGGTTTGAAGGAGGGCGAAATATGAAAAAAGATGGTGGAGGGGTTGAATGCGTTTTTTTCATAAATATGATTTTTTTCGGACAAAAATCTAAAAAAAAAATTTTTTAATTTTTAAAATTTTGTTTTAATAAATTTAATTTGTTAAAAAAATTTTTTTTGGAAATTTGAGACGAAACCAAAATTCAAACAAATTTAAAATAATATTTATACCAAAAATGCACAAAAAAAGAAGCACCCAAATTTTTTTTTGTCAAAAATCGAAAATCTTCAAAAATAGCGTTTTTTTGTTTCTTTCGAGTTTTGTTGGACAAAAAACACAAAAAAGGGACAAAATCAAAGTTCCTAAATTTTCTCGACATTTCTATGCCTATTTCTATGCTTGGACGAAAAAAGTACGCCTAAACATGTTTACAAGCTTGCTTTGGTCAACAAAAAGTATTCGGAATTTTTTACACACCCACCGAAGACGTAATTAGAGATCCTGCTTATTTCTGCAGCCGATACCGCGAGAAAAATAGGGTTACGCGATTTTGTGATGATACATTTTTGTAGGAATTTGAAATATTTTTTTATTGATGGGGTCAACGGGGTACAAATGAGTAAAATTACACTAAAAGTATGATTTTCAAGTTTGTTTCGGAATTTGGAATTCGAATAGAATTTGTCGATTAGTCACCAAATTAAGACATTCCGGTCGCGACCGCGCGCGAGCGGTGCCAGTGGAAGCAAACCATTCATGCCTCCAGTCGGAATGAATGGCACTGCAACGACAAAACGAGATGGCAAAAAGTTTAGCCTGCACATAAATACATATTTCCAAACTGGGGACACTTACCAAATTAACAACACACCCACTCATTCATTCGCGCAGCAGGCACAATTTGTTGGATTACGACGCATTGCTCGAGAGAAGGGTGTCCAAGCAGACGAGGGGAGGGGGGCTTGCGCAGTGGTAGAAGTTGTACTGGACTGGAGGCAGTCAATTGGCCAGCTCTTGCCGCAATATGACTTTTCACGGTTGAGTGATCAATGATTCTTGACTGGAAAATGCGTAAAAGGAGTTCGGAAACATGGATGAAGTTTGTACGAGAATCTGGGAACAAAAATGACATTTTGATGTTTTCTTGGATTTTTCAAAAAAAAAAGAAAAATTGAAAATAATTACGTGCTTTGCAAAAAGTTCATTGCTTCATAAAAAATAGACTTTTTGCATGGTTTCGAGTGAAAAAACTATTTTTTTTTAGTGAAAACTCGGGGCACAATAATTTTTTTTGTTAGAGCTGAACTATAAAATAAACGCAAAAAAAATTATTTTTCAAGAAAAATGAAAAATTTGGAAATATCAAAATTATGTAAAAAATAGAAAAAAGGAAAAATTTGAAAAAGATAGCAAAAGTTGATTGATTCACAAAAAAAAATTTATGAAAAAAATAGATTTTTTGCGTGGTCTCGAGTGGAAAAACAATTTTTTTGGAGTAGAACCTCGTTTTTCCACTCAAGACAGTAAATCTTTTGTCGGAGTATACTTTAAAAAATTAAATTTTTCCAAAAAATGTAATAACTTCATTTTTTTCAGCAAACGGAGTTCCGAAGCATTTTCGCCATCGCTGACGACGAATCCCCGACCGATGCCCCCTCCAGCAGCAACCAGGGTCCGACAACGGGGATCATCGAACCGGTAGTAGTCAAGAAATCCACGACGAACGGTGGCGCGTCCCCCTTCGGGCACACGCTGTGCTACGGTCGGGACCAGGTGATCGTCGAAGTCATGGACCACAACGACCGCATTGCAACGGTCATCCTTTATTCGGGTGACACGGATGACAGCTACTCAGCGACCACCACAACTTCCGACGACGACGACGATGACGAAGACGACGGCGGCAACCTCATGCCGGAGGATTCGGGGCCGAGTCGGAGCCGGGGCAACGATGCCGACGACGTGACCGCTGGCATGTCGGAATGAGGCCCTGGAGGCACTTTGGCATCGGAGAGACTTCTGGAAGGACTCTTCAGCAAAACAAAAAAAAATTATGTATCGCCGTTCGTTGCTTGACTGTCATTTTTCTGTAACTGACTTGTACATTTTGTATTTTTTTAAGAATCACCAAAAACAGCTTTCAGGATTACCATGAAATTTTGTCTTTTCTTTGTCTTTTTTTACGATTAAATAAAAATTTGTGGACACCGAGTGATCATTGAACGATGAAGGAAGAGTTTCGAAATACGTCTTGGCAGAAAATTTGTAGAGTGCACGCTTTCTTGAAACTTTTATCAGCAAGCTTTGCTATTTTTAGCCCATCTCGACTCTCGACTCTGACTCAGAGTCGAGGGTTAAAAGAGTCGACTCTTTCGACTCCGACTCCCAGAATCGACTCTTTGACTCCGAGTTAAAATAGGTTCACAGAAAATGTACATATCAATAAAAGCCTAAAACTGCGCGCTTTCATCGTTAACGACTTTTTATTTTACAAAATCAAACGTTTGGCACCAAAAATGGCTATAAAAGTGTATTTTTTGCAAAAAATTTTCATCAAAGAGTCGACTCCAAAGAGTCAAAAGGTCATTTTGTAAAAATCGACTCTCGACTCTGACTCTGACTCTCGAACATCAGAGTCTGAGTCAGAGTCAAAGAGTCGACTCTGAGTCGGAGTCAGCGGAGGACTGGTAAAAACCGATAACACCTAAAAATGAGAAAATGTTTTGTCTGTTGTTTTGTTATCTAATATCATGTTGATCTTATTATATTAGGGTCTGATACTGTTACTGATATCAGAATCATATCAGTCAGGCAAAAATTAAAATAATAAACATTGTATTACAAAAATTTTAATTATCATGCTTTTATCTGCACGATGTCATGATATCACGTTTGATAAAAACGCCTGATAACGTGATATTATAAGCGTATTTTTAAAACGATCTTGATATCAGTATCCGATCATGATACTTTTTTTACTATCAGAATGTATTATGATAATGACCATAAAAGTGGTCAGATAAACACTAGTTGTGATATTTTAGCAGTATTTTTTTCAGTTTTTTTATGCACTTTCTGCAAATTTTCCAATTATGTTTTTTTGACGACGGAAAAAAAAACATAATTTTACACACATGGGGGCGAAGATGAGGGTTTGCCGCTTACAGAACACGCAAGGCATAATTGAGAGCAATCCCTAAAAATATGGCAAGCAAAAAACCTTTGTTTGTCCTTGGCATTACAACAGAAAAAATGTGGTTCTGTGTAGTCGTAATCTACTTCCAGCTTTTTATCATCATTTTTTGCGGCGTCGTTGTGCTCGGCATCCGAAAGGCGTACGAACACAGTGATATTCGGCATGATTCGTTCATCTACATTTCCTATATTTCCATGTTTTTTTACATCGGAGAAATGATTTTTAGAGAACACGCTTATCTTGCTGAGCTGGCTTTGTATACAGAAGTTCCTGTTTTGAAATCATAATTTTTAAAGTCATTGGATTTTTAGGAAAAGCCTATCATGGTGCCGCTGAGAGTGTGGGCATATGCATTTCATTGGATTCCCTGGTACATTCCATTTGTTCTAAACATTAATTGGACACTCTACTTTTTCCTGCACGGAGCTTGGCTCCGTCTCTTTAGGCCACCACACAGTAGCAACCTGGCTCCTGCTATCATGATTTTGCCAGCGCACTATGTTGCCATGAATTATCTCTTACAGTGTGATCATAATTTAAAAATTCCTCAACAATCTGTCGCTCAAAGTTGTCCGAGCGGCAACGCCTTTTTATCAAATGTGAGTAAGAAACAGAGTGCAAGCAAAAAAAGTGTTTGACTTTAAAAAGCATAATTTTTAGTGGAAACTCTACGTTATGTATTACCCGATGTATTACAACAATTACTCATACTGTTTTTGGGGAATTGTCATTTTATGGAAGTGGCTTAAAACCGGTTTCATTGATAAACGTTGTAAGCAGTGTTTATGCTGCTGCTTACTTAGTGGCCTGTATTACTTCAATGATTTGTTTTTTCCCGCGTTTTTGTATACAACCCACGTTGTTGAACTCATTCACATTGCCACAGTTTTGTGGATTGATGAAGAAGTTCGGCACTACACCTACACACTTGTCGTCGAATTTTTTAATCCGACTATTCCTACAGCCGTTAAGTCACCGTCGCTGCAGAATGAAACTGCGGATGCGACCAAAGCTGATCCAAATAATATTGGACTAAATTAGTTTAGTTTTCAATATTAACAATGTTCGAATTGCATCGACATAAAAAACTACAGAAAACATAACACCTTATTGGAATTTGACAAATTAATTTTCTTTACAAAAGTAAGTAAACATCAAGATTTATAAAATTACTAGTTTTTAATCTAAAATACATACATACGGAAATATATATATTTCAGATTTAACCCCTTGTACCGCACCTGCGTTTTGTGTATTTTGCAAGTACCTGATATACGGTACTACTACACCCGTAAAATCGTGACTTTCGCAGATTCAACAGTATAAGAAATGTTTTTTTTAGTCAACCGTAATTGACTTTTATCTTTGCAGTTTTATTTAATTTATTTTGCTATAAGTATGTATACACATGTATGTATCGTTTTTTATTGCGTATGTTGTATACACGTGTACAAATACAATAAAATAATAAAAAATAGTGAATATTGCTGATAAAAAGTGCAATTCCCAGGAATCTTAATGTTACGCGAGTACGAGTTGGTGCAACGCGTGCGCACTCTTATCTCGCGTAGAATAATTGTTTCCTGTATTTCCCTTTCCTATTGTCTCAGTTGTTGTTTTGTCTGTCGCCGCGAGCGGTCGTGTTCGTTGGCTGCGTGATCGACGCCCGGCCGAAGGCAAGCCCAGAGCAACCCAAAGACCTCAACCCGACGGAACTCCACCCTTGTTGAGGTAGTGATTGGACCTGTTGTATGTTGTATTATATGTATTGGTTACAGGTCTTTGTTTGTGAGTAAAGTATCTATCGCGAGTGGCATAGAGAAATACTACATTGGTGACGAGAGGATACGGCGACCTACAGAGGTGACGAGAAGCCGATCCAAGCCATGCCCGCAACTCCGAACAAGACAGATCTCACGACCGAGCCCGAGAAGGATGCGAAGAAGAGCAAACCGCTTGCCGCGAAAGCTGCAGGGCCAGCAATCGGAGCGGTTGCAGTCTCAAAGCGATCATCGATCCAGGAGGCCAGGGTCACTCAGCAGAAAACCCGATGGTCGTGTCTATATGTCAAGGAGTGCACGTGCCATCAATTCGACGACTTCGCAGGATCCCAGGATCACATCGGTGCAGCGACCATTCATGAACGGAAGGGTGACCAGGCCGGTCGGACCCTTGCCGTGCGGATCGCAGAAGCAGCCAACGATGACCAGCTCTCGAAAGTCAAGTTTGAAGGACGAGCAGAAGCGGTACCCCAGACGATTGCAAGCCAGTGCAATGTCAAAAAGGAGGGGAAAGTGGTGATAGCGAGTGTTCGTGTTATCACCGAAGGCAAGTGCGTGCCACGTGCGAAGGCAGCGCACCCAGCACTATTGCCTACGATTGAAGATGTTCAAAGCATCCAGCATTGTCCGTCCCTGCCGTATCCAGCCGAGCGATACGTGCACATGTTCACGGATGGACTGAAGATGAACGCCGATGTGGTGGACCTGCAGGAAGCAGTCCGCCTGATGCTGCTCAGCATCCGAACCAGTCCCAGCAAGATGGTTCCCGGTAACATCAGTCCTGCCGAAGCACTCTTGGACGACAACCGAAACCGACGCCGGATTTCGAGAAGCCGCAGACGCAGAGTGTTTGCAAGGAAACGTGTCCCGACGACTACCCGTCGCAGGGTGAATCCGACGACGACGTCTCAGGAAGGAGATTTGCCCCTGTCCCATGATTCAGCCCTTATTGTCCGTTTCTGTTGAGAGAGGGAAGTGTTACGCGAGTACGAGTTGGTGCAACGCGTGCGCACTCTTATCTCGCGTAGAATAATTGTTTCCTGTATTTCCCTTTCCTATTGTCTCAGTTGTTGTTTTGTCTGTCGCCGCGAGCGGTCGTGTTCGTTGGCTGCGTGATCGACGCCCGGCCGAAGGCAAGCCCAGAGCAACCCAAAGACCTCAACCCGACGGAACTCCACCCTTGTTGAGGTAGTGATTGGACCTGTTGTATGTTGTATTATATGTATTGGTTACAGGTCTTTGTTTGTGAGTAAAGTATCTATCGCGAGTGGCATAGAGAACTACTACACTTAATTTTTGTTTTCTTGGGAGTTTGTTCCGAAAACAGAAACCCAAAATTCTTTTATCACAGAAGCTAATGACAATTTCACACAAACGGGGGCGAATATCAGGGTGTTCCGTTTGCAGAGCACGCGAGTTATTATTATTTTTGTCGAACAGAGGCGGGCTTTGCCTTTTGCCATTTGCAGGGCTTTGCCTTTTGCCCACGCAAGCTTGCGCAAGCGTTTTCGAAAAAGAAGCACATTTGTTGTCAGCTTAACGCTTTCTTTTGGACGGTGGCATTTTAGCTTAAAAATGTGGTCCTACGGAATTGCAAGCTATTGCCAGCTTTTTTTCATCATTATTTGCATCTTCGTTGTGCTCGGCATCCGAAAGGCGTACGAACACAGTGATGTGCGTTACGATCCGTTCATTTACATTTCGTACCTTGCAATGTTCTCTTACATTGGACAAATGGTGATATACCAAGATGCCGTTCTGACAGGAATCGCTACAGGGGTTAGTATTTTGGAATCATTATTTTTATCGCAATAACAATTTTAGAAACCCATCGTCGATTATCCAGTGGGATCACTGAAACTCTTGGAATTTGCATTTGTTTATATTCCAAATGAGATACCTTTTCTCCTGAACCTTAATTGGGTGCTCTACTTTTTCCACCACCCAGCTTGGCTCCGCCTCTTCAAACCTCCTCACAACAGCAATCTGGCTCCGGCTGTCATGGTTTTGCCAGCGCACTTTGTTATCATGAATTATCTCATACAATGCCATCTTCGAGTAGAAGTTGATTTATTGTTTTTTGAGCGGATTTGTTCAAGCGGCAAAGAGTTTTTAGGAAATGTGAGTAAAAATCATTCTGGTTTGCAATTCAGAGACGCGTTTTTAAGTGGTTGAAAAACATCATAGTTTACCAACTGTACAGTAGCTGCATCACCTACATTCCTTGTGGTCTTGCAATTCTTTGGAAGTGGCTAAAAACCGGTCACGCCGACAGATACTGGAGACAGTTTTTAGGCAGCTGTATTGTCGGGAGCATGCAGTACAGTTTTCTATATTTTTTCAACTCGTTTGTGGATTTTACCTTTGTGGACCACACTATACTAGTTATCCACATCGCCACAGTTCTGTGGGCGGATGAAGAAGTTCGTCACTACACATACACACTTGTCGTCGAATTTTTTAATCCGACTATTCCTACAGCCGTTAAGTCACTGTCTGTCGTGAAAGGTCACGATAACCAACCCCGCACCCCGCTCCCCTTCCACGATTGACTCACCCCGCTTCCCCGCTTCGCTTCCACGATTGACTCATTATAAAGCATAAAGCCCCGCAGATAATTACTCATCCGTGACTCATTGACTGCGCCGACCAATTCCGCCGATTATAAATACAAATGAAAAAGCGTAATAAACAGCATTCTACCACAAGTGGTGCATCGGCCGGGAATCGAACCCGGACAGCAATCAGACAGCATCTGCAACAACACGACTGCAATTTCATACCAATTCATACCGCAATTAGCGCCTTGGACTGGAGGACACTATGAACGTCTTGTTGGTATTACCAAAAAATGTCTCAAAAGCGTTCGAACCATCAACACCATACCACAATGGATCACACTACTTTGTGAAGTGGAATCCACCGTCAACAGCAGACCAATCACTTTTGTACCATCTGAAACAGAACAAGACTACACGATCTTACGCCCCTGCGACTTTCTCGCACCTGGTGCTGACTGGAACATACCACGTATCCATACCGAAGATGACGAGACAGACCCTGATTGGATCCCCAAAGAAACCACACAACAAACCCTCATCAAGTCTTGGAAAGCTCAGCAGAAAACAATCGATAAATTGTGGCAACAGTGGCAATCACAATATTTTGCAACATTACGCGCTCGCAATCAATACAATCATCTTCAACACAAGGGCACTGACAAAGCAACTCCGAAAAAAGGTGATGTTGTCCTCGTTGAAGAAAAACTCCAACCCCGAAATACTTGGACGATGGCGCGGATTTTCAACGTAAAACCGAACCAACCAATTCGCGCAGCCGAACTTCTACTCGCTAATGGGAAAACTCTCACACGCCCAGTCAACATGCTTTACCCTCTTGAAGTAGACACCGATATTTCATCGCTACCAAACCCCGTTTCTAACGAAACTGAGCACACCGACGCGCCCTTCAGACACACACGGCAACGACAACTCCCTGAGCCATCAACCCCACAACAAGAAGCAACTCGCTCACACACAACCACAAAAGCGGTATCAAAATCCATGCTCACCACAATCCTACTCGTACTGATAACGGCAACGAACGCCACAACATGCGAACTCACAACGGCAAACACAAAATTGGCTCAACCTTACTCCTTCTGCGAAAACTGCTCAGTTTCATGCATCGCACTCACACAAGAAGACGATCCGTGCAATCGTGGAATTGAAGCGGGGAAGCGGGGTGAGTCAATCGTGGAAGAGCGGGGTGCGGGGTTGGTTATCGTGACCTTTCACGACACTCCCGCCCGACGAGTTGTCAATCTACTTTGTATGATGGGTATCGTCGATTGATCGATACCCATCTCGATTAGTCGACGATACCCTGGCCCCGGCCCCCGGGGCCGGCCCCCGATTTTTGACATGCCTGGTCAGCACCAGGTGCTACACATACACACTTGTCGTCGAATTTTTTAATCCGACTGTTCCTACAGCCGTTAAGTCACTGTCCTTGTTATCATGAATTATCTCTTACAATGCCAATTTCACCCTCATTTTTGCGACCACGCGTGCGTCCGTGTTGACGCGTGCTTTTTCCCGCCATTTTCTCTAGCCTATTTTTTTGTAAGTTTTTAACCCAATATCGTTACAAAGTGAAACTGGAAATGAGATTATGGCTTGATCTGATCCAAAAACTATTGAGGAGGTTTAATATGATAACCAACATTTCATATTCGTTTCGAGATCCCATGTCTTGTTGTCTTGTGTATTTCTTGTACTGAACCCAAAAAAACTTAAAGTTCACGGATTCAACTCTGTATAAAAAATGTTTTTTCTAGTTAATCGTAATCGAAAAAACATTTTTGTGTTATATGTTTATGTTTATTGTATGTTCGAAGCGGTAAATAAATGAAATGAAATGAAAAACTATTATGTTTATGATAAAAAGTGCAACTCCAAGAATCTTACTATTGTTGTTTTTTCAAGAGTTTGTTCTGAAAAAAAGCGCGAAATTCTTCAATTACAGAAGCTAATGACAATTATGCACACACGGGGGCGAGTATCAGGGTAGGGTTTGCCTTTTGCAGAACACGCGAGTAATTTAAAAAACGACACACCCTATCTATGTTTATTACCGCCGGCATCCCCTAGAATGGCATTGCAAGCATAAAAGCTTTGTTTGACATTTTGCACAAAAAATGTCGTCCTTGGAGGTTGAAAGCTACTACCAGATTTTTATCATCATTCTTTGCATCATCATTCTGCTCGGCATCCGAAAGGCGTACGAACACTGTGATGTTCGTAACGATCCGTTCATCTACATTTCCTATCTGGCCATGTTTTTTTACATTGGAACATTGGTGGCTCACGAAGATGTAGCTCTCAGAGCGATCGCTAACGAGAATACCACCATCACAGCCGTCCATTATCCAGTGGGATCGCTGAAAATTCTGGAATATGCACTTATTTTTTTTCCACAATGCGTAACTTTGCTCTTAAACATTAACTGGGCACTCTACTTTTTTCTACACCCGGCTTGGCTCCGTCTCTTCAAACCGCCCCACAGCAGCAACCTGGCTTCGGCTATCATGGTTATACCAGCACACTTTGTTGTTATGAATTATCTCTTACAATGCCATCTTCGCGTAAACATTGAAGGGTCGTTTAATGTCGTTTGCTCAAACGACGGATACTTTACGTTAAAAGTATGTAAAAATGTTTTCAATCCTCAATAAAAAAAAACTTTTTAGTGGGAGGACCGCGTCATATTTGAGCCTATATACTGTAGTTATTTTGTCTACATTCCCTGTGGGCTTGTCTTTTTATGGAAAAGACTTCAGCATGGTTATGCTGACAGATACTGCAAACAGTTTATAGGCAGTTGTCTAATGTGTGGTGTGAAATATTTTTTGAGAAAAAACCCTGAATTTGCGTTTGTTCCCTACAGTACTCAACTCATGCACATATTCACAGTTTTGTGGGTTGATGAAGAAGTTCGTCACTACACCTACACACTTGTCGTCGAATTTTTTTATCCGACTATTCCTACAGCCGTCAATCCATCATCGTTGCAAAGTGAAACTGCAGATGACGTTGTGGTCGGATCTGATCCAAAAACCGTTGAGAAGATTTAATTCGGTCACTAAGATTTGAAATTCGTCAAAACAATCTTTTTCTGCGAAAAAATTAAAAGTATACTTTTTATAAAAAGTTTATAAAAAATACTGGTTATTTCAAAGTAACATACATACTTTCAGAAAAAAACACGTCACATTATTCACAATGTTATTTTTTTTGTGCATTTCTTGTGGGTTTGTCATTTTGTCAATCGCGTGGCAACCGAATCTATCTAATCCAAATAACGTGGAGCTAATTTAGTTTGGTGTTCAATATCAACAATTTTTAATTCGAATTGCATCCACAAAAAAACGACAGAAAACAAAACAAAATGTTCTATGTATTTATTATAAAAAAGTTTTAGTTCTTAATCTAATACGCCTTTAACCCCATGTACCGTATCAGATTTTTGTGTATTTCGCGAGTACCTGGTACTGCACCCGTAAAAGCGTGACTTTTACGAATTCAACTCTATAAAATGGTTTTTTTTTGTCAATCATAATCGACTTTTATCTTTTCATTTTCATTTCCTTTATTGTAATACAAGTCTCCTTTATTGTATACTATAAAAATTTTAACGATTGTTTATTGTATTTATTGTGTAAACATATACTTTTGTAAATAAAAAAGTAAAATAATAGAATAAAAAATGGGGAACAAAGCTGATAAGTAGTGCAATGTTGATAAAAAAAACCAGTGTGGGAGCACACCAGGCTCCCGGCTGGATTTCGGTTGTGGCGCGGGTGTCGCGTTGCCTGTAACGAGGCGGCAAGCGACCGAGAACCAAAGAGAAAGAGGAACTCACCCAGGAGGTTCCTACACGCGCCCGTGGGTGTAGGTGATGAGTGAGATGACCGGGCACCGAGTTGCCGGTCGGAGGAAACGAGTGGGACCAGGCGATAAGGTTAGCTGGTCCAAGAAGGGTAGAGCGAGCGTTAGGACCAGGCGATGAGGTTAGCTGGTCGCTAGTGTCGCTCTACGTGGGGCACACAGGAGTAAAGCACAGAGGTTTATTGGAACACCCAACACAGAATAACACAGACAATAACCAACAACAACAATATCCACAATACAATAACCAAAGACAATCAGGGGCAGAAAGAGAGCCTTATATACGAGTCGGGGCAGAATATTCTCGAAGATACAAGAGGAGATCTGTGGGAACGTTCGCCTTCGTTGATTAGTCGCGAAGTTTCCAGAGTATCGGGCCGAGGTTGAGCTCGATGCGCACGCGCTCCTCCATTTCGCCTCGAGACCAGAACGCGGGAAGTTCGAATACTTCGCGTGACGCGACACTCCCGGGGGGGGGGAGCCGGAGGCGGAGACGAAGTGGCTACGATGTCGGTGGTAGGCGCGGTTCTGGCGATCAGTGTCGGGGGAGCTCGAGGTCGACGTGTCTGAGTTCCGAGCGTGCAGATAGGCGATGTCAGGGGGTCGTATTGCCTGGAACAGAGCGGCAAGCGACCGAGAAACCAAATGAAAGGAACTCACCAAGGAAGTGAGCTCCAGTTGGAAGATTTTTCCTTCCGAAAGGAAGGAACCCTCCGGGGGGCCCGTGGAGCGGAGCGGTTATCTTCTACGACGATGTAAGCCCGATGCTGATGTCGTCGTAGCCTTGTCGGGGCCGGTCCTGTCGAATTCGGGAGGCCAGCGGATGTCGGGAGGCGGCGCTTCCTTCCAGTTCCCGCCGGAAAGGACGTGCGGGATGTTGTCGTTCGCCCGAACGATGGGGAGGTCGATGTGAGGTTTGCGACCAGTCATGATCCTTGACCGGTGTTCGGAAGGCAAGCTGTCAAAGAAACGTTGAGAACGCGCGACAGAACGGCCCATGGAAGCGATAAGCCGTTGTTTGTCGGGATGCGGTAGACGATCCTCGTCGACGGTTGACGGTTGCGAGCAATTGAGTTCTTTGTCGTTGCCGACTGTCGTTGGAAGCCGGGCTGGAAGATTGATCGTCTCGTCGATAGTTGCGTCAGGGAGAGCAACAGCGTCTTCGTTGTCGATTGCGACGTTGTCGTCGACCTTGACTGTGGTGTCTTCGGAGACTTCCGGAGCGTTGAGGGTCTTGAGAGAATCGGAGTTGTGGCAGGTCTTGTCTTCTTCTGCCATCACCACAGTGCCGACAATGACCGAGTTTGTCAGCTGAGTTGCGGGGTTTTGAACCATTGTAGCTGCCTTAGCCGGGATGATTTCTTCGTGGTGGTTGTCAGGCGTCGCACAGCGTACACGATGCTGTGGCGTCGTGATGACGGTCGAAACCAAGTGAGCTTGCTGCTCAGGGATGACAGGAGGCCAATGCTGCTGGAGTTGTTGATCTGGCACTGGAGAGCAGATGTACGCATGGTGGTGACCTTGGCACTTGGAGCACACTGCCTGGCACTCGCAAGAGAGATGATCGGTGGACAGGCACCGGAAACAACGTCGTTGAGTCTGCAGGATGCGTCGTCGTTCGTCCATCGCAGGCACTGAGCGGCAGTCCTGGTTGCCAGCGTGCTTACCACAGAAGATGCAGCGCTGCGTGGTCGACCGACGGTTCGGGAAGCGAGGACGAAGAGACTCGTGGCGTTGACGAGGCGCTGTCAAACGGGAATACGCCCTTTCGAGTTCGTCGAGGGAGTGGAAAATCTCGGTGGCCGCCGCCATGTACTCCTTCGTTGTCCTGGGCGTCCGCCGCTTGATGATCTCGTCGAAGATGCGGGACGGGATGCGTTGACTAACAGCCTTGAAAACCATGAAGTTGTCGATGTCAGCTCCCAGGTATTCGAGTTGGTTGACGATGCTCTGGATCGTCCGGAACGTCTGCAGGTCATCCGTGCGCTTGTTGTCGTGGATGGGCAGCTCGTACAGCCGTTCGCTGAGTTCCTCGATTGCCGCCGTAGGGTTGCCGTAGGTAGCGCGGAGCTCGTTGACGATGAGGTGGTAGTTGGCGGTTGTCGAACCATATGCTCGGAAGTTCTTCCTGACGTTCGGACCTAACTTACTGAAGAGCACGTTGAGTTTCGTCTGGACAGGGATCGATTGATCGAGGTGGATAGATTCGAAGAGGTTCCAGAACATGCCGAAGTCCGCCGCGTAACCATCGAAGACCGGGATGGCGTCGGTCGATGGTCGAAGGCTCTGGTTCGGGTAGTTGATCACAAGGTTCAGGCGGCCGGTACCAACAGGCAGAGTGCTGAGGTCGATCTTCATCTGTTGACCGGACATCTTGGGCTGGATCGCGATGTTGTAGGCGGTCTGCTGCTGCGAGTCTGCCGCGGATGAGGGATCGGTCGCAATGCACTTGAGTTGATGCCGCTTGGGGAAGTACGGATCGTTGCTCATTGTTGCCACGCGGGTCTTTCAGGGTCGATCGAGGCCGATGCACCACAATGTGGGAGCACACCAGGCTCCCGGTTGGGTTGGGGTTGTGGCGCGGGTGTCGCGTTGCCTGTAACGAGGCGGCAAGCGACCGAGAACCAAAGAGAAAGAGGAACTCACCCAGGAGGTTCCTACACGCGCCCGTGGGTGTAGGTGATGAGTGAGATGACCGGGCACCGAGTTGCCGGTCGGAGGAAACGAGTGGGACCAGGCGATAAGGTTAGCTGGTCCAAGAAGGGTAGAGCGAGCGTTAGGACCAGGCGATGAGGTTAGCTGGTCGCTAGTGTCGCTCTACGTGGGGCACACAGGAGTAAAGCACAGAGGTTTATTGGAACACCCAACACAGAATAACACAGACAATAACCAACAACAACAATATCCACAATACAATAACCAAAGACAATCAGGGGCAGAAAGAGAGCCTTATATACGAGTCGGGGCAGAATATTCTCGAAGATACAAGAGGAGATCTGTGGGAACGTTCGCCTTCGTTGATTAGTCGCGAAGTTTCCAGAGTATCGGGCCGAGGTTGAGCTCGATGCGCACGCGCTCCTCCATTTCGCCTCGAGACCAGAACGCGGGAAGTTCGAATACTTCGCGTGACGCGACACCAGGAAAAATATTGAAACAGGATTTTCTGTATTGTTTTCTTGAGAGTTTGTCTCAAAGACAGAAACAAAAAAATTTTTTAATAGCCAATTTTTTTAAATTTTTTACGTGTTGTGCATTGATCAATACAAATGCGCGCACGCAAAGGCACTTATCAAAAAAGTGAAAAAGGCATCCGCACTAATGCTAATGTATCGTAATTACTGGAAAAAAATTAAAATAAAATACAAGTTTCTCTTTTTTTGTGTCAAAGTTCTAATGTTTCAAATTTCGTTTTAATGTTAAACTGAGATTGAAAAAAATACGTCATATTTTAAGACACTGCGAGCCGATTTGGGAACAAAGTGGAAAGCGCGACCCCGTAAATAATAATTTGTGCAAGTTTCTCCAAAAAAAATCGCACTGTTGTGTGCGCAGGTTTTTGTACAAACAACGGTGGTTTGTGGCACAAAATTGTGTCCCTGTAGCAAAAACGATTTGCGTAGGATACAGGCGCGTCTGTTCTTGCGCAAGCTTAATGGAGACGCACGTCTTATTGTGCTGCGATCGCTCTCACCGTCTGTGCCAAAGAAACAAAATGCAAACCTTGATTTGGAAGCAATCGTAACTTCAAAGCAACATTCAATGCCGTGCTCTGGCCAGTAAGAGGGACGGACGGAATGCCATGATTGGCAGGTTCACTTGAAGAAGCGCAATGCGCGACATTTATTATTTGATGTGCGTCGCTTTCATTTTCCCAGCCACATCCCTCAGGATTGTATTGGCGATAGTGCGAGCAAATTCGACAAACGAATAGTGTGAATCTATAGGCGCGTTTATCGTTGCCGGTTCGCGTTCCGTTGTCCTTCTTCCTCTTACCGACCACGGCACAGCACGAATGCTGCTTTGAAATTCCGATTGCATACAATCGCGATTGCTTCCAACATTTTTGTACTTCTTCTCAACATACATGAATTTTTTTTAGAGGGACTTGCACAATTCATTATGAGTGCGTTCAATGAAGATGAAGAAAGGCACAAATTTTTTGAAAATAAAGCTATTTAAAGCTAAAGATATTTTGCTTACGGATACAATTCAGGTTTCCATGCTTAATTTTCGTGTTGATAGCTTTTGATCGGCGCCGTGTAAACCCTGGAGTATAATTTCAGTCAATTTTTGGGATACTCGTAGCTCAGCTCATATAGCACAAAAAACAAAAAGAAAAATATGATTGTGCAGCTAAAAATGTGTGTAATCGATTGCATAAATTCAGTTTTGGCAAAACTTACGAACTTGATAAAGTTTAAAGTGTGCCCGCGTAAGAGTTAAGCAAAAAGTGTAAGTCAATGCTTCTATGCTGTTACACCGACACTCAGCGTGTAATTCACAACAAGCTTATTGCTGTATTGTGTACAACTTTTCAGTGAAAAAATATGTCATATTTTAGATACTTCATGCACTGCACCTGCATCTCGTGCGTTCTTTTTGGGTTCATGCAACACATGCCAGCGAATATCACGGGGTGTTGGCTTTCGCCCATTTTGCCCCCTTAAAAGACTCGAAAACGACGCACCTTCATTGTCAGCATTGACGCTTTGTCTTGGACTGTGGCATTTCAGCACAAAAAAATGTGGTTTTTCGTTGTTAGCTTCTTCCAGCTCTTTATCATCGTTCTTTGCACCTTTGTTTTGCTCGGAATCCGGAAGGCGTATGTCTATCGCGATGTTCGTTCTGATCCGTTCATCTACATTTCATACCTTGCCATGTTTTTCTACATTGGATCAATGGTAGCTCACGAAGATGCTGTCTTAACAGGGCTCGCTACAGGGGTTAGTGTTTTTGTTCTTATTTTTATTATAGCAATTACAACTTTAGAAAAACATTGTCGATTATCCAGTGGGATCGCAAAAACTCTGGGAATTCGGATTGGCATTCTTTCCCTCGTGCGTTCCTTTCATCTTGAGCATTAATTGGACATTCTACGTTTTCTGCAATTCAGTTTGGCTCCGCCTCTTCAAACCGCCCCACAGCAGCAACCTTCCTCCGGCATTGTTGATTTTACCAGCGCACTTTGTATTCATGTGTTTTCTTTCGCAATGCCATCTTCGCATAGATATTGATAATTTGTGGTTTCAATATATTTGTCCAAGCGGCCAAGACTTTTTAAAGAATGTGAGTAAGAATCGTTCAGGTTTTCAATCTAGGTACATACATGTTTTTTTAGTGGAAGGAATACGTCATATCTTACCCGATGTTCTGCACTTGCATTACGTACATTCCTTGTAGTCTTGCAATTCTTTGGAAGTGGCTTGTAACCGGCCATGCCGACAGATATTGCAGGCAGTTTTTAGGCACTTGTCTTCTCAATTGCTGGATGTATATTTTGATATTGAAATATGTGTTTTTGTTTACTACCCATGTTACTGCACTCATCCACATTGCTACAGTATTATGGGTGGATAAAGAAGTTCGTCACTACACCTACACACTTGTTATGGAATTCTTTAATCCGACTATACCTGCAGCCGTTAACGCTCCATCTTTAAACATTGCGAATGGCGTTGTGTCGGATTCTGATCCAAATAACATTGAACTTGTTTAGTTTATTTTTAATAGCATTGTTTATTCAAATTTGCACAGTGTAAAGACAAGGGTATTTTTTACAGGTTTAAAATTCAAAATTATGCAACTTTTCAGTGAAAAAAACGTCATATTCTAAAAACTGCATGCACTGCACCTGCATTTCGTGCGTTCCTTTTGGACTAGCGATTCTAGCGTATACTGTAACTATGGCGTGCACGTTGCATAAAAGCCGTTTTTTTGCGGTGGCAATTTCGTGTAAAAAAGTTTTGTATGTATGATTTTTATTGTAATGCTTCTTCGATAGTAAATATTTATCATTGTATGAGAATTCACGGTCTGAAGCTAACATGAGAACATTTGTTTCTTGGTTTCAAAAACTTTTTTTTGTGGAAATAAAGATTACTATTATATTTACAAATTGGTTTAATTAACCAGACAATTCTATTGATACTGTTACGCGAGTACGAGTTGGTGCAACGCGTGCGCATTCGTATCTCGCGTAGAATAATTGTTTCCTGTATTTCCCTTTCCTATTGTCTCAGTTGTTGTTTTGTCTGTCGCCGCGAGCGGTCGTGTTCGTTGGCTGCGTGATCGACGCCCGGCCGAAGGCAAGCCCAGAGCAACCCAAAGACCTCAACCCGACGGAACTCCACCCTTGTTGAGGTAATGATTGGACCTGTGTATATTGTATTATATGTATTGGTTACAGGTCTTTGTTTGTGAGTAAAGTATCTATCGCGAGTGGCATAGAGAACTACTACATTGGTGACGAGAGGATTCGGCGACCTACAGAGGTGACGAGAAGCCGATCCAAGCCATGCCCGCTACTCCGAACAAGACAGATCTCACGACCGAGCCCGAGAAGGATGCGAAGAAGAGCAAACCGCTTGCCGCGAAAGCTGCAGGGCCAGCAATCGGAGCGGTTGCAGTCTCAAAGCGATCATCGATCCAGGAGGCCAGGGTCACTCAGCAGAAAACCCGATGGTCGTGTCTATATGTCAAGGAGTGCACGTGCCATCAATTCGACGACTTCGCAGGATCCCAGGATCACATCGGTGCAGCGACCATTCATGAACGGAAGGGTGACCAGGCCGGTCGGACCCTTGCCGTGCGGATCGCAGAAGCAGCCAACGATGACCAGCTCTCGAAAGTCAAGTTTGAAGGACGAGCAGAAGCGGTACCCCAGACGATTGCAAGCCAGTGCAATGTCAAAAAGGAGGGGAAAGTGGTGATAGCGAGTGTTCGTGTTATCACCGAAGGCAAGTGCGTGCCACGTGCGAAGGCAGCGCACCCAGCACTATTGCCTACGATTGAAGATGTTCAAAGCATCCAGCATTGTCCGTCCCTGCCGTATCCAGCCGAGCGATACGGGCACATGCTCACGGATGGACTGAAGATGAACGCCGACGTGGTGGACCTGCAGGAAGCAGTCCGCCTGATGCTGCGCAGCATCCGAACCAGTCCCAGCAAGATGGTTTCCGGTAACATCAGTCCTGCCGAAGCACTCTTGGACGACAACCGAAACCGACGCCGGATTTCGAGAAGCCGCAGACGCAGAGTGTTTGCAAGGAAACGTGTCCCGACGACTACCCGTCGCAGGGTGAATCCGACGACGACGTCTCAGGAAGGAGATTTGCCCCTGTCCCATGATTCAGCCCTTATTGTCCGTTTCTGTTGAGAGAGGGAAGTGTTACGCGAGTACGAGTTGGTGCAACGCGTGCGCATTCGTATCTCGCGTAGAATAATTGTTTCCTGTATTTCCCTTTCCTATTGTCTCAGTTGTTGTTTTGTCTGTCGCCGCGAGCGGTCGTGTTCGTTGGCTGCGTGATCGACGCCCGGCCGAAGGCAAGCCCAGAGCAACCCAAAGACCTCAACCCGACGGAACTCCACCCTTGTTGAGGTAATGATTGGACCTGTGTATATTGTATTATATGTATTGGTTACAGGTCTTTGTTTGTGAGTAAAGTATCTATCGCGAGTGGCATAGAGAACTACTACAGATACCAACTGTTGAAATAACCGAACTGCCAAGCAGACGATGACAAACGTGCACATTCCCTAGAGAATTTTATAATTGCTGTTTTGTTTTTATAAAGTTTTCAGATTTGCCCGTTTTTTAATGTTTAATGGCAATGCTTTATCGTCCAAGTTTATTACAACAACAAGTCAAAAGTGCGCGTATATATGTATATAGATGATTACGTTTACGAAGACGCACGATAAATACACATTGAATAGAAAAACTATGCAATGCGAGGTAAGGTAGAAGACTTACGACGGGACGGAGATACAGCGTTGCTTAGAGGTTTGGAACCGATATTTGAGTTTCTAGCAATCAATGATGTGTTGCGCCAGAATAGAATACTGTCTCTAACAATGCTCGACATTCCCACTAGACACCAAGTTGTACACAACGCTGTCATATCGAGAATGTATGGAATGCAAAGCAGAATCACGGTATTAAGTTTGGAATAATCTGCTGCATGAGTATGAATATATAGAACTACAACGGAATATGCAACCTGCGACGAGGTTAAAATTACAGTATAAACTGAAAGCTTTATTTCAGCAGATCGCTTTTTTTCTTTTTCTCCATTGGCAAAGTGATCATTGCGCTGCTGAATAAGTTTTACAATGATGCAAATGTTGATTATAAAATTTATAAGTGTAAACCCCAATTGATTGTAAACTGTAAGGAGTCCCATCTTGGGGAGAAAGGTGCATTGTTTGCCTACTAGATGATAACCTCCATACGGCAAAATAAGGTAATAAAAGTCGCAATATGGCAGTACCCAAATAAAAATAAGAGGATACAAAAAGAAAATAATAGTGCATGTATCTGTATACTTTTTCCAGAAAGCGGTGTGTCGTAGAGAAAGTACGATAGCGGACAGACGGTTGCACGATATCAGAAACGCATTAACGGGCTGATTAAGAAAAGAGTAGTAGGTCAGGAAAAGGATAACTGTTGCTAAGGTTTCATGACTGCGAATAAATTCGTGATAGCCGGTCGCTGCATCCATCATGCCTAGTCGATTTCCGAGCATGTCGACTATTAGATAAACTAGGTCCTAAACATGTTGGATAAATATAAATCTACCGTAATAAATGATGCTAACTTACGTTGATCAATCCAGCGCATACAAGTCTAAAAAATCCATGTCGAAAATATGAAAAATATTTTGGTCGTAAAAATATCCAAATGAGTAGGCATTGCATAACAATCGTCGGAATAATGTAGACTAGAGGGGCTAGTACCATTATTGTATTTCTAGTAACTTCGTTCGGTGTTGGTTGTGTAAAATACGTTCCGGGAACAATGCTTTCAATCATTTTTAAATAATTTAAAAAAAATAAAATGTGACAAAACACAACTTTCTTTCTGGTACGCGATATGTTTTAAATGAGTCTTTGGTGTCACAGGTTTAGTGACACTACTCCTATTTTGACAACTCCTATTATGACAACTCCTATTTTGACAACTCCTATTTTGACAACTTTTCACAGTCTTTCCTATTTTGTCAACCAATTCCTATTTTAACAACTTTTTAAAAAAAGGGTGCATTAGGGGTTGTTGCGTGCGCTGAAGACAACTGTGTTGTTGCCTGAGGGCATGGATGACTTTATCACGAGATATTATCATTTTTAGTGATATTTTTTTTTGTAAAAAAACATTTTGTGTTTTATTTTTTGGAACAATTTTTTTGAACACAGTTAGTACTATTTGATTTTAGTTATGAATCAATTATTATTTAATTAGTCTGCTTTTGAGAGTCTTGCCTGTGCAAGTAAAAGAAATTGTTGAAAAGATTTTATTATGCCATTTTCAGTATTGTTTTCAAAAAAACAACAGCGATATTATAAATTAACAATCTGATAAACACAAAATAACGGCTTAAGGGCTGTTACATTATCAATGAAAAATGTTCAAATATTTAAAACGAAAAAATGGGTTTCCAGTGTACGTTGTGCTCGGGGAAGAAAGAATGCTAACTCCAGATGATTCACCCACTTTGCAATTTTTGGTTCGTCCAAAAATTCGGTAAGCCTTAATGCCTGACACCGTCGTAGTACCGCTTGCCGAAAATGGAAGACGCATGCTTTGACAATGTCGGCAAAAATGATCTTCAGAGCCCCCATTTTTTTTTTTTTGATTTGAAATTTGATGTTAGTACAAGTACTGAAATTTTTACTTCTTTACAGCACTTAAAAATCTGTAGATTTTTTCTTCTGAACCCTGCTTGATTTTTGGTCAAAATTCGTCTTATAATTTAAAAAAAACAAATCCAAATGTTTCGAATGTTATCACAAACTGCATTATATTTTTTTTCTGTTTTTTTACAAAAAAAAATATCACTAAAAATGATAATATCTCGTGATAAAGTCATCCATGCCCTCAGGCAACAACACAGTTGTCTTCAGCGCACGCAACAACCCCTAATGCACCCTTTTTTTTAAAAGTTGTTAAAATAGGAATTGGTTGACAAAATAGGAAAGACTGTGAAAAGTTGTCAAAATAGGAGTTGTCAAAATAGGAGTTGTCATAATAGGAGTTGTCAAAATAGGAGTAGTGTCACTAAACCGGTGTCACACATGCATGAAGGAAAGTAAATATTAAATAAAAAAATTTGCTTTTGTGCCAATTACGCTCGTAATTGGTACCTATAACGGCAAGCTACAGACACCACACGTCACCCTCGGTTCAGACGCTTTGCCTTTTGCCTTTGGCACACAAACGATACCAGAGTCAGTCCTGCCTATTAACAAATGTGCAGCAAGTCTAAAATTGTTACCGTCAAAAGTAAAAGCAATTTAACAATATTTGAGAAAGAGAATATAATACTGTTAAACTTGTTTTATTTATAATATTTATTTCACCATTACTCACTCATTGGTTAGTTTATCATTAGACCAAAGATGTCATTAAATTTGTATTTAGCGTTTAGTTGCGCCTCCGCAAATGGTTTCCGTTTGTAAATGACAAATTTCAAAAAAAAATTTAAAATTTAAAAAATTAAAAAAAAAAAAAAAAGTTCAAAAAGTCGTCAATTTATGAGAAAATACCTTACAAGTTGCAACTCCAAATCGAATCGAGACATTTACGCCTACGGGGACATCATTTGTGCCTCCTAACATGTAGTCTAATGATAACTAACGCCCCAATGTTGTGCTCGGAAAAAAATATTGAAACCCCCTCAGATAAAGTAACCACCTATGCAATTGAATTTTTTTTACCATTGACATAGTTTTTTTATGAATATAAAAAAAAATCTAGTAAATTTTTTTACATACATCGAGCTTTTTTTAGGTTCTGATAAAAAATATTGCCAAGATGTGAAGTGACCAGAAAGACTGGTGTCCGAAAATCATAGGGGCGGGGGAACATTTGACACTAAAGTAACTACTACTGCCTCAGACCGCGCCAAAGAACAAGCGTCCGCCAGGCCCCCCTCCGAGGCGATGGACCGACGACTTTGCGGCCTTCCAGAACGCTCCTGCGAAGGACTACGACGTGACGCAGGTAGCTACGATTGACGGCGCCCTCTTCGTGCAATCTCGATACTCATCACTGTCTCTCTAATTTTGTAATGAGTAATTATGCACGAGTAAGAGTAATAAAATAAAGTAAATTAAAGTAAAGTAACTGCTACTATTTACAAACACACGTTGTTTTTTCAATTAACATTAAACAATTGCAAATCGAGAAGCTAAATTTTGAAAATACAATAAAATGAAAGAATATAAGACGATGACAACAAAAATTTTTTTTATGAGCCTTTTTTTTGCACTTATTTTCAGCGTTTACTTTATTACAACGTAAAGTGCTTCAAAAAAGCATATTCCATCGTAGTTGCCCCGAAACTCGGAATCATTTTCCATGATGCGTAATTATGGCAAATTTACTTTTCAGACATGTTCGAGACGCTTAATTGCCTAAAATCTCTTTTTTTCTGATAACCTGAGTCGCGAACGACCTGTTGACGCTTCTTCTCTTTTTATTCGATAATTTTGAACACCTAGTCCAAACATGAACGTAAATGTTGCGTTTTTATTCAATCTGATACACGGTGGCGGTTTGATTTAAATAAACGGTTTTTTTGCATTATTACTTTTTTCGTAAAAACACTTTTTATTGTCAATCAACATAAAAACAATAACAAAAAACAATAACAAAAAACAACAACAAAGTAATGGAAAAAAGACGGTAGAGGAATACCCTTACGCAGTAGCATAGCTCGGCTACTGCGCCACCCCGACATAGTTTGGCCATTGCGCCAGCCCAACGCAGTAACATAACTTGGCTACTGCGTCAAAGAGGAGAGGGAAGCAGCACGCCGCAATAGCGTAACTTGGCTATTGTGTCGAGATGGGAGTTGAAAAAATTTACACGACGATTACAATTACAAAAAATGATACTTTATCCGTTGAAGAGCATTGTCCAAGAAAAATGATAAAAAAAAAATATCCAGTAACAAATCAAAAAAGGATGATTTTAGAGAAACAATTACGACGACGATGTTAGCTATTTTAGAATCGATTGTGATTAACTTGGGTCGATGTCCATGAGCAGCGAAGAGCGTAACCATCCGAGTAAGCCGAATCCTGAAAAATAACACGAAATAAACGCCATAAGAAGAAAACAGACAAAAAAACTCAAAAAACGATCAGAAAAAACTTATGTAACGCTACGAAAAATCGGACAAACGAACAACGTTGTAGTGTGGACTGTTTGTTCGACTTTTCGTGGCGGGGCAATCAAAGATAACTGTTCTGACTTTTTTGATTACATGAGTTTTTTCGGATCGTTTTTTGAGTTTTTTTGTCTGTTTTCTTCTTATGGCGTTTATTTCGTGTTATTTTTCAGGATTCGGTTTACTCGGATGGTTACGCTCTTCGCTGCTCATGGACATCGACCCAAGTTAATCAC
Source organism: Turbatrix aceti (assembly GCA_963969345.1). NCBI lineage: Eukaryota > Metazoa > Nematoda > Chromadorea > Rhabditida > Panagrolaimidae > Turbatrix > Turbatrix aceti. The sequence goes on along the minus strand of OZ017769.1, from coordinate 2,657,114 downwards.
AATCGATTCTAAAATAGCTAACATCGTCGTCGTAATTGTTTCTCTAAAATCATCCTTTTTTGATTTGTTACTGGATATTTTTTTTATCATTTTTCTTGGACAATGCTCTTCAACGGATAAAGTATCATTTTTTGTAATTGTAATCGTCGTGTAAATTTTTTCAACTCCCTTCTCGACACAATAGCCAAGTTACGCTATTGCGGCGTGCTGCTTCCCTCTCCTCTTTGACGCAGTAGCCAAGTTATGTTACTGCGTTGGGCTGGCGCAATGGCCAAACTATGCTACTACTGCGTCGGGGTGGCGCAGTAGCCGAGCTATGCTACTGCGTAAGGGTGCTCCCCCTATTCCTCTACCGTCTTTTTTCCGTTACTTTGTTGTTGTTTTTGTTATTGTTTTTATGTTGATTGAGAATAAAACGCATCATAAAAAAATCATGGACGCAATGTGCAAAAAAATTGTAAAAATAGTTTCACAGTACAATGAAATGACAAAATTATTATAATTCAAAAATATTGCGCCTGATCACTAAATTTATAAATGCTGATCGCAGTTTGAACGAAAAATGCACTAAAAGAGTCATTGCAGAATTTTCCTGTGGTGTTTTCAGAAAAAGCAGTAATAGCAAGTTTTGGCTTCTGGGCCTAACTCCGGATGCTTTTTGTTGTAAAAACGTAAAAAATGAATTACTGTGAGGTCTACTTTGAGTTTTCGAAAAACGTTAAAAAAACAGGCTGTTGAAAAAAATTTTTGTTGTCATCGTCTTATATGATAAAAAGCAGAAGTTACTAAAAAGTGTAAAAATAACTACATTTGACACATTTCTAGGTCTACATTTGCGTTTTAGGGGCACATTTCGATGATACCACAGATAAGTTCTGGTGAAGTACATTCTTCTAATAGCTCCAGAACTTCGGTCTTATGCTTCTTGAGGATATAATGGCACATTTTGTAATATAATGGAGTATGCGGGCATGCTTTTGTCGTGATCTGAAAATAAATATTATTGTATTATACAAAAACGTTGAGCTTACTCCTTTGGCGCCGTAGTGCTGCAAGACATTACTAAAATCAGTCACCACCCGAAAGCACTCTCGGCATTTCTTACTTATAGGCGACTCTATAGGCGACTGCAAAGGACGCAGCAAGGAGAAGAAAGATGATTCCAGCGACTTGTTTCATGGTTGTACAACTATGCTGTGGATTGACAAAAAAGGCATCACAGTGCTTCTTTTATACACACAAAATCTGGAAAGGCAATCAAGCTTTCACGCGTACACTTTGCGTCTACGTGACGACGCCTAAGACGAATATCAAACCTAATCAAATTTTGGGGGTAAAAAGACGGCGTCCCAGACACATACAAAAGAATATTAATTTTTTTCTGGGATTGCAATTAAAAAAGAATACAGAAAGGAGCGATCACAAAAACATAAAATAGAATACAGACAGGAGAACTTACTATCAGGATAGAATGCCGATTCTGAGGACATGTCTAGGGGGCTGGTCAAATATTATGAACCAAAAAAGTGCCTGTTTAGTTTGCCATGACAACAAATTCTTTTATCATTAACGTTCTTTGTAAGTTTTTTTTGTAATTTTTTTTATTAACCTTTGTTTTTATGATAAAATTAAAAGTTTTTATTTTTAAAAGTTTATTTATTTATTTATTTCACCGTTACTCAGTGGTTAGTTGTCATTAGACCAGATGTGTCGTCGCCATCGACCCGTCCAGCGACGATGTCAACGAAACGCCGCGCGCCGTCGCTGACATCGAGCGCCTTCCATAACACCTTTTCTCCCGTCCCCCCCGTACGATCCAGCCGGATATGTATCTTGACGCGACCCAATATAAATTTAGCCATATTCTATCATTTTCTTGCTTCACGAATAAACGCACTGTATGAACTTTCGTGACTCTCGACAAGATGTTCGGAGTCACAAATGATGTCCACGCAGGCGTCAATGTCTCGAAAACTCAGAAGTATTATAAATATCTAATTTTTTGATGTGTCTTTATTTAAATTTTAAATTTGGAAAAATTAACTCAGGCGACGAGCATGAGCTGCGGGTTTTCCAGTAGACAAGGGGATGACGTAGTCGACGCGAAAGGTCTCGTTCCAGGTGTTCTTCAGAATCAGATGAGGAGGCTCGTCCTCGGCATCAAAGACCTCTTCGACGCTCTGAAAAATCCAAAATTATAAAATCCAGATTTTTGAACACAAACCTTGACACGGGGATCGTTAACAATGCTGTCCAGGGGCACGCCTTGAGAAGGCTCCTCCGAAGCATCGTGAACAACCGCCTTCCAGCAATCCCAAGATTCGTCATCGGCGCCCAGGACAACGGTGCACGGTGGACACCAGATCAGACTTGGCACGGCCGGAACTGCCACCGTAGCGACGATTGGCAGGGCTGCGCCGGCAGTGGCGGCCGTAGCTGCTGCACCGAGGACCATGATACTGAACAGATACGTTAGTTTGAGTTGTTACAAGTTTTTTGGTTGAGAACTGCATGTTATCAGTCAGGAGATCTGCTTTTATGTATTTGTGATTTGACAAAGTTACAGCTTTTTTATAATTTAACTGATAACGAAGAACATGGAATACAGACGCAAATCATTGTTATCAGAGGTATCAGTTGTCAATTGTTTTCCAACCATCTTGAGCATTTGACAAAAAAAAAGTGTAAACAAAGACTGCAGTTAATAAGTTTTTTTAACAATTTTTTGACAAAAAAAGTTTGCATTGGGCAAAACTGATGATTCACCGCCTACTACACCAGAAAATTGATTTTTTTTTGAAATTTCTGCAATTTTTATTTCTATTTTTTTATTATTTTTTTTCTTTATTTTTTTTTATTATTTCTGTCTATCGCTTTGGACAAACAAATGCAAACAAAAAATCAAGAGTCGTTATTGTCCAGATCGTGGTTTGTCGACAATTTTGATGGCCTGTTCCACGCAAGCGTCGATGGTGCTTTCTAATAACGGATCCACAAGTTCAGCCAGTGACCCCTCCCGCGCTGGCCAACAAGCTCCCGCCATGCCCGATACTCTTCACTATCGCTCTAACTTTTTGTGATGAGTAATAAATGAAATGATAAAAAATGATGTCATGCAACGTTAGGCGGATATCACGGTTTGGCTTTTTTAGCCCCCGCAAGTTACCAAAAATGACACTCCATGGTCATGCCAACCCTTATAATTGGTCCGACAACCCTTAAAACAGGTGTGGCATGTTCTGGTTCTACGGGCTGTTTTGACATTTTAGCATTGAAAATGTGGTCCTACGTGGTTGCAAGCTACTTCCAGCTTTTTGTCATCATTATTTGCATCTTCGTTCTGCTCGGCATCCGAAAAGCGTACGAACACAGTGATGTACGTCACGATCCGTTCATCTACATTTCCTACCTTGCCATGTTTTTCTACATTGGATCCATGATTGCTCAAGAAGATGCTGTCCTCACAGGGATCGCTACAGGGGTTACTGTTTTTGAGTTCTTATTTTTATAAATAGCAATTACAATTTTAGAATATCATCGTCGATTTTCCTGTGGGATCGCTGAAACTCTGGGATCATGCACTCATTAATTTTGTTCTTGGCGTTACGTTCCTCCTGAACATTAATTGGATACTTTACTTTTTCTGTCACTCGGCTTGGCTCCGCCTCTTTAAACCGCCCCACAACAGCAATCTGGCTCCGGCCATCATGATTTTGCCAGCGCACTTTGTTGTCATGAATTATCTCTTACAGTGTAATTTTCGGGTAGCAGTTGATACATTGTCTTTTTTTCGGAATTGTTCAAGCGGCGGAGAATTTTTGAGCAAAGTAAGTAAGAATCATTTTGGTTCACAATTAAAAGACATGTTTTTTAGTGGTGGAAAAACGTCATACGTTTCCCAATGTACTGTAGCTGCATCACCTACATTCCTTGTGGACTTTCTATCCTATGGAAGTGGCTCAAGACCGGCCACTCCGACAGATACTGGAGACAGTTTTTCGGTAGCTGTATTTTCGGAGGCATTCAGTGCAGTTTCATATTTTATTTGAACGCGGTTTTGTATTTTAAGTTTGTCTACCACACTACAATACTTATCCACATCGCCATAGTTTTGTGGGTAGATGAAGAAGTTCGTCACTACACTTACACACTTGTCATCGAATTTTTCAATCCGACTATTCCTACAGCCGTCAATCCACTATCATTGCAAAGTGAAACTGCAGATGACGTTGTGGTCGGATCTTATCTAAAAACTGTTGAGGATAACTAGCATTTCAAAACGTCAGAACAGTCTTTTTTTGCAGAAAAATGAAAAATAAAAATTTTTACTTATTATCAATTAAATATACATACTTCTCAGAAACAAACGTTACATTTCTTGTGGATTTGTCATTTTGTCGTTTTATGATCCGATCGACAGCGATCTTTTTCATCTTTGTGTTGCCATTTTTTGTATAGCTTATCTTAACAAATTATCTTAATCAAAATTTGTTTGATTGAATGTATAATAATTAAAACAAATAAAAACTCATTGATGTCAAAAATTCATTACAAAACTTTATGAAAACTTATTATAAAAGCGGGACGATTGCGTAAGCACAGCATTCTACTTCCCTTATTCGTTTGCGACAACCGAAGTCGATTTTCCAGTGGGATCCTTGAAACTCTGGGAATATGCTATTAATTTTTTTTCAGATTTTTGTCATCGTTCTTTGCACCTTTGTTTTGCTCGAAATCCGGAAGACGTATGTATGTCTATCGCGATGTTCGTTCTGATTCGTTCATCTACATTTCAAACATTGTCATGTATTTTTACATTGGATCAATGGTAGCTCACAAATACATATGCTGTCCTAAAAGCTTGTCCAGAAATTACGTCATCGCAAAATCGGTGATTTTTTACCCCCCTCCCCGATTTGCGATGAAGAAGCCTGTTCGGAGTCGGTCATATTTAAAAAAATGATTGGTGAAACATAATTATATTGGAACAAGAACAGTCAGTTTTCAGCGCATTTTGACAAAAAAAACTGAAATTTAGAAAATTCGTAAGCCAATTATTGAAATTTTTTAATGACGTCATTTTGAGCAGTACCCCCCTCCCCCCTCCATCATTTTCCGTCATTTTTGGACCCCCCCCCCTCTTGCAATGACGTAATTTCTGGACAAACCCTAACCAGTGCTGTCGGGTACCCGACCCGAATACCCGACTCGGATCCGAAACTTTCGGGTACCCGACCCGAAAACTCGAAATTTTTGCCTTCTGTAAAAAAAACTTCATGCAAAAGCTCAAAAACTCCGATAAACAATTACACGTACAACACACAATGGATAGTCAGAAGATTATGATAGCCGATTGTATGCGTGAAGAGCTTCTCTGTCACCGGACCCGGACCCGGACCCGAAAATTTCGGGTACCCGACCCGAAATTCCGAGTATTTCGGGTCGGGTCCGAGTTCGGGTCGGGTTTCGGGTCGGGTACCCGACAGCACTGGTCTCGCTACAGGGATTTCTGATTTAGCGGTATCCATCCATACATATTCTTACTTTCTCTATTTTTCGTAGCAACGTTTTGTTCAAACTAAACATTGTAAACTTAAAAGTTTAAAAATCATGTGTAAGTTACACAGTGTAAAGAAGTTCAAATGTTCAAATGTAGGTAGACATTTGCGTGAAAATTTGTGGAGGCGGTCATTCAAAATTGGCAAGTGTCTCTTTTAAAAAGGACGTGGGGGCTTTCTTTTAAAACGGAAACATAATCACAAGCCTTATGCATGCACCTGTCTAACGCCCGGTGATTAATTTTTGGATATCTTACTGTATCCTAATAAGTACCGCCTGGCAGCTGTTTTCACTTGCTGACAGCGTACTCTTACTCGTGCATTACTCTTACTTGCCAATATATTATTTTATTATTCCGTTCTTCTGAAAAAGCTGCATATTCGTTGGCACTTTTTAAGTATACATATGTATTTATTTATATTTTTATTAATTCCGCAAATGTTCTTCGTTCTTCTGCCCCCCCTCCTTTTATAGACATAATTTTCAGAACAACGCAAAAAATTTGTCGAGACTAAAATCTCCAAAGTTTTAGATTATCTTTGCACAATGGACGACGATGATCTTTGTGATCAGTACTTAAAATGCCGCGATGGTGCTGAATTCTGGAGCAGTGCAGCGTATGAAGCAGAGCTTGTTTCTGATGATTTTCCCCGCGTTTACAATTATATTTATAACGAAACGCATAACTACACAGATTGCAGTATTGCGATTTACACAAAAGGCTGCAGATGGCTCGCCAGCTACCAAATGGGTATCTCAAAAAAATTAAGCGATCTGGTATTGACAATTTGTGATTACCTATTCATAGCCAGCATTGTGTTCAACTTATTTGTCATATTTTCCGTTCTCTTCCGCATAATCAAGGAAAAGAAGGAACTAACATTTTTCATTCTTGTTTTAGTCCAGTTACTTTTAAGCAATATTCTTTATGCTACTTGCTTTTTTTGTTACCACGTACTCTACGAAAGAAACTTGCTTCAGGCAACATTCGGCTTGGGAGACAGAAACCTTTTTGAAAAGTTCATCCTGATATCATATTTTGTATCCTATGAAGGCATAATCACCGTCTCGCTCTTGCTTACACTCAACAGATTTGCCATGTTTTTCAACAAGGATCTGTGCAGAGTGTTGTTCGAGTCTCCTGGAATGTACGTCATGAATGCGATTGTGTGGCTGGCAATTGCGGGACTCTGCAGCTTGTACTATAAATTGTTTCTGTGCTCCATCTATCAACAACAGACTTTTCTAGCTCTTGAGTGCTATGTAGACGACTCGAAAAAAACTGATTATTACCATGTAAGTTTTCTATAATCAGTTGTTAAAAAATATTAGAACGCACAAAAAATGCTAGCAAAAGGTTACTAAAAAACAACTGTTTCAGTACGTCCACGTTATGCATACCGTGTTCTCTATTGCCGATGTCATAATATACGTCGCTATTTTTATCAAAATTAAAAAAGAAGCCATTGCAGAGTGGATAAAAAATTTTAGAAAAAGAGTCAACCAATCTCCTCCTCCAGCAACAGGTTTAAGTCGCCGAAATGATGTCAAGATCCTGTATCAATGTATCATGATGTGCAGCGTGATCTGGATTGAAGTTCTGGTCTACAGTTTGTTTGATTACTATTACCGTAAGTATTCCACTTTTTTTTATCGCACGTTTAAAAAATTTAGGCGGCTACAGTTTTGAAGAAATGCGAAATAACGGCACCGCTGTCGTGCAAATCTGTTTCGTGGCGCAACACGTTGTTAAAGTTATTCGCTCACTAATGCACGGCGTCATTGTGCTCATATTCAATCAGCAAATACAGTTATCAGTAAAAAATATGTTTATGTTATTGCCGATTTCGAACTTTATTAGTAGCGGAAATTCAACGACAATCAGTCAAACAAGTGTTTCTGCATCTGGACAAGTAGTCACTCGTGTTTGAATAAATTAGTAATTTCTTTTTATGTTTAGGTAATGACAATGAGAAGGTGAAAGTAGTTTACAAAAGTTTATTATACAGAATTGACAAAAAAAAAGAAACATCCTTTATCATGGCAAAATGGCAAACCCACAAGGAATGCACGAAATGCAGAAACAGTACAGTGGCATGGGCCACACATGCAAAAAAATAAAATAAATAATGCATACAAGTTTAGAGTTTTTGATTAACAAGTGCATTGTAGTCGGCTTGAAAAGTCTGATACGCTGCCTTTGTTTCTGCGTCCCAGGAGTGGATCTCATTCATGACGTAGCGCAGTGCCATGTGATTCAGAAAAAGGTATTGCTGAAAGCTTGTTTTTTCAGATTCCGAATCAAAGCCGTCTTCCAAAAAAATACCTTGAGCGTCTGAATGCTGTAAGCCCGCTGATCGCGCAGTTTCTTGAAAAACTCAACCCTGGATTCGCAGTCCGCGTCGGCGTTGAGCCGTTCCTGAAGCACTTGGAGGCCTACGAAGGTGCTGGTACGGCCGATGCCTCCCGAGCAGTGCACGACGACCGGCTTCGAGGACTTGAGCACTTCGGCAAGCAAATCGGGAGCGCTGGAGTTGATAGGCGGCACTCCGTTTTCCGGCCAGTCGATCCAGTGGTAGTGTTTGACGAATGCTTCCTTCTTCTCGTCGAACAGGGTCCACTTGAGATGAAGGACGCTCACAGCGATGAACGGGTTAAATATGTCGATATCTACGTTTTTGATCTCCACGTCACCGTAAACCTCTGATGAATTCGCGGCAGCCGGCCAGTAATTAGCACACTTGTTCACGCCGTTTTCTTCGGTGTTGCAGAGCATGACAATGTTCTTGCACTCTTCCTGAATGACCATGTGCCAGAAATCGACAATGGTATTGTCCAGGGGTCCTTGAGTGCAGATGAAACGACGGGAGTTGGTCAGAGTACTGATCTGCAAAATAGAGCCCATATAAGCCGAAATTTATCATCCGAAGTCAGTTTTGCTGCTCAAGCTTACGTAATTGGCGTGGATGAAGTCATGCTGAGTTCCGGGCCACCTGAGTACGACCCGGTGTCTATCCTGGCAGGGCTTGTCCTTGTACCTGCAACGATCAGTGTTTTTTCCGAAGACAGTGGTCGTCAGCTCGGGTGGATTGTAATGCCGCAGGGCTTCGAATTCGTCGACCAAACCCTGGACCTTGCAATCAAGGACCTCGCGTGCCCATTTCAGCGCCGAATCTTTGAGGTTTTCTGACTCCGATGATAGAAAATAACTTTCATCCAATATCGTCGTTGATGTGACGGAAGAAGACATTTCAGTGCTTTTGGCAGTTTGTCTGTACTTCACTTTTGAGGTGAATTCCAAGTTGACACTAATTTGCATATTTTGCATTCTTCATTTTCGTCTTACCTGCTGATTGCGGTGTGTGTTGAACGGATTTGTGGGTATCTTACAAATGCACATATTATAAAAACAAGAAACAGATGAACAAATATTTATGCGCAGTGTGCATGATACTTTTTGAAATAAATACATATCCCATGATTACAGCTTGCAAGACGAGAAACGCCTCAGACAAATCCGGACAGCCGGAGAGTGTCATTACCACGTAATGCGACTGGGAAGCTCGCACAAGCAGCAGCCAAACAGCCGAGCAACCATGCTCAGGCTTTACTTTAAGGCTTTGTTAGCCGGAGATTACACAACTTTGGAATCGCGCGTACTCGTGTTTCCTCCCCCTCTGGCGAGAGTACGTTAGCCAGTCGAAAATCAACAAAAGCTGTCTCACGCGAAACAGTCCTCACGAGGAGGGCGTGATTGCTCAAGCTTCTTCCTCACCTCCACCCCACCGGAAGAAGAAGCCTCCCTTCTTGCCTGCCTGACTGACTGGTCAGCCAGCACCCCAGCCTTCCAACACCGGAAGAGCAGATGATGCGTCAGAGACGTCAGCTCGACCAAAAAAACTCTTATGAAAAAAAAAACTGTGGTGCTTCCATTTTTTTGAGTGACGATTGATCCTACCACTTGAAGGGGGAAGAAGTACCTGTGAGGGGCCCTCTATTGGCCAACATGTGGGAGACAACAGATGCTGGGAGGAGGGGGGGGGAGAAGGCGCCTCGTTTTCACACCACACGGAGTGGATCAAATCCACGACGTTGCCCTGAGGGTGGGGATATCGTGGATTTGACAGATTTTTGGCGGAATTTTTGTTTTTGTTATTCAACTCGGTGACTTTTGTTATCCTTTTTACTGTTCAATTGTTTTTTTCTGTTTGTTTTGTTTGTTGACTGTCGTCTATTGTCTCTCAGTATTTTTTTAAATAACTTTTTGACACATTTTTGACGTTTTTTAAAACTGTCATTTTTTATACGATTTTATCCGTATATTCGGTTTTTTGTCTGCAAAAATGTGGTAAAAATAAGTGTAAGAATTTCACAGCCAGAAGTCGTCAAAAATTATTCCTTCATCCATCCAAAAAGTTCATAAATTAGCGGGCATTTTATTTCTGTTGTCCATCTGTTACGGCAGCCTGAGCCGTCAACTTTCTCGCCGACCATCCGACAACCAGCAGCATCGGGTTACGCTGGAAGAAGATATCCCCTGACTCTGGCAGCTTGTCGCCTAGCCTGGCCATCTGCTGCTCCCGCTGCTGTGGGTGCCGGTGGCAAGTTAGCAGGAAAAAAAATGACCAGCCGGTTGGCAGACTAACTATGTACTGGTCAGCAGCGGCGGCGGCATTTATTTTTCTTTTCACTCTTGATTTTCTAAATATTTTTGTCATCCTCTTCGTCATCTCTCGGGAACACGGAACACATGTATCATCTTATGAAAAGAGGAACTACTGTGTATTATACAACTTAGAGCTTGTTCAGCTTTTTGTTACACTGGACAAGAAGAGACGAAGAGAGAACTGACTTCTTGCGTCCGTCTCATGTCGCTACCCCCTCTTCGATGTCTCCTATGTTTTGCAACTTTCTCTGACAACATTTTTGTACATTGCTCTTGCTGATTTCAATTTGAACAAAGACTAGTTGCAAGCGTCTTTAAAAAAAATCCCCCTATCGAAATAAATTTTTGTTGGGTGCAATTAATAAATTGATTGCTAATTATCCGATTTTTTTGTTGAATTTGTTTGTTGTTTTCCTGCACCAACCAAACTGACAACGATCCAGAAACCTTAATTTGACGTCTTATTCACGTGACGGATAAAAAAATTATCGACACGTTTATCCTCCTAATTTAGATAATTATGTAGTAAACTGACACCATTTTTTTTAAAGACAAAAATTAAAAAATAATTAATTGAACAGGGTTAAAAAACAAATTATGGGTTTTGTTTTTTAAACCTGAATTAAATTTGAATGATGTCAGTTTGCAATAAATATTGGCTTCCATTTGTGCACCCAACGATCAGGGTCAAGTTAACTGATCTTGAGAGTCGATAACACTTTCTCCCAACCGATTGAACGTGGGACGCGCCCGCCAAATCGATCGCAAGTAATATAATCGTAACTTTCTAACATTTTACTGTGTCTTCCTTTTTTGACATCGCCTTGACTTGGCCTTGCGATCTTTTTTCATCGCGTGTCGGGAATTTCCCGATTTACCAATAGACTATACGGGATTACACGGCCTCTAATCCCCCCCTTCTTCTCTTTCCTTCTCCGCCTTTCCTTCGCGTTCAGACTCATTCACTCACGCGAAATCGGACGAGGAGAAGGATTTGAGGGGATTTTAGTTATCGCCTCCGTGATTCTTTTTTTTTGTTGGTTTAACTCTCTTCACTTTTTTTGTGCTCCTCTATTGTTGACGCGCTTGCTTGGGTTTTCTTCGCTCTATTTTTTTTTATCTCCATCAGTGTATCTGCATAATCCCTTTATTCGGCTCGGCATCCCCCTACCGCCACGTAAAGGATAACTCTACCGAGGATGCACGTGTTTGAAGTTCGTGCAGCAGCAGCAGCAGCTCTTCTCCTTAATTTTTTTGCGCGCTGATGAAAAAGTGATACTCGTAGGATTTATTTACGTGAGCGGTTTTGGTTTGGTTTGTGAGGGAAATGGAACTGAACTTGGGTGTGTTTAGGGGGTTAAATTGAAGTGAGAGTTGTTTGAAAACTGAATTTTGTCATTTTGTCATTGAAAGTGGTCCCGGGATCTTTGAAGTCTCAAATTTCGCTCATTTGGAAAAAAAGGTGAAAATTAAGGGTTTTTCAATTTTAATTGTCTACAAAAACTGATTTCGCGACTATTCAATATTTTTACTGTCAGTGAAACCCAAATTTAAAAATAAATGGTGACCTAACACCTTTGAAGGTCCTCATGCGGCCTTCAAAAGTGTTAGAACATCATTTGTTTTTAAATTTGGGTTTAACTGACAATAAAAAATTTTCAGTCACAAAATCAGTCAACGTAGACAATTAAAATTTCAAAAACCCCAATTTCCCCATCTTTTTTTTCCAAATGAACGAAATTTAAAACCCAAGCTGAGTATAGTGTTTCATTGTTGCGAAGAACCATCCGTTCCACTATCGACTGCCTTGAATGAGTAAAAAAACCCTAATGGGTAATTTGTGTTCTTTTACTGACTGACTCATCAACCCCGATGTTTCTTGTGTTCCATGAAATTGAAATTGACTGTAAACTCACGTAGTAACGTGATTCACTCCCAACCGCAATCTGATATATAAAATTCGTCTCGTTGATATATGTATTTTTTCCCATCGATATTGACTGATCGAAGGAAGGCCAAAGTACGAAGGCCGCGCCAACATTTATTATTTGTTGTGTTTTTTTTTTGAAATTCATGTGCGCGCATGTCTCGCTACAAAAAATCAACAATCAGTTGATTTTCTGCATCTGATTTGATTTCTTTCACCTGCACACTTGCCTGCCCGACTGACTGATGACTGTGCGCTTGCTCATCTGATCCGTTCCTAACCATGTTCCGACGACCAGAGCTTCTGACATAAAAAAACTGATGTGAGAATTTGTACTATTTACCTCCTTTTTTTTACCGCGCTGGTTTGTTTGTAGTTAGGAAATGGAAGGAAAAAGTTAATCGTCCAGTTTATTACACAATCACCGCGGCAAGCAGTCATTGTCAGAGGAGGGGTGTAACTGTTAAGATGTGATTTATGGTTTTTTTCTTCTTAATTTTTTCAATGTTGACTGACAAAAACTGGGTAAAAATATTGGGCAAATGCCTCTTGATGGCATTTTTTTGGAAAAGGAAAATAAACATGAGAAGGTTGAATTTTGTGTTATGGGAAAAAATAGGGGGTCAATTCACTGCATTTTACTGAATTCTTTTATTGTGTTTTGCTATCCTAAAAAACTAGAAAAAATGTAGCAAAAATTTTTTTTTGCTGAATTTTGCAAAATTTTTTGCTAAATTCTGATATGAAAATTTTAACTGCAGACAGGTTGAATTTTATTTTATGGAATAATTTAACTGAATTTTTTTTTGATTTCTCATATTGTGTTTTGTTATTTACCTTAGTTAGCAAAAACCTACAAAAAAGGTAGCAATATTATTTTTTGCGGAATACTGATAAGAAAATTTATTTAGATAGTTTTTTTAACCGGAGGTTAATCAAGGCGCCAAGTCGGGAAAAATCAGGCGTCAAGCACTTGTTATCATCATTGCACCATGCTTTAAGCGGAAATTGTCCCGGGTCGTGAATGGGAAAATAAACTGCTTTGGTGCGATTTTAAAAATAAATAACTGTGCTAATTACATATTTTATGGATATTAAAAAAATTTTACAAGGACACATTTTCCCAATTTTTCAGTGCCTCAAAAACCCCTTTCCACCCCTCTAAAAACAACGTGTTTTCCTGGAAAATGCCCCAAGCTGATCAAAATTTATAATATAAAGTCCAATTGCCTTGCCCTCCCTCTCCCCTCCAATTTACTAATATCACACGTATTGCATAAAAAAAGTTGAAATTGATCTTGACACATTTTATAATCGACCATCACCACCAATTATAACCACAAAATCTCGCTACCACCCGATAACTCCCAGTAGATCAAAAGCCGGTTGCACGGGCAATGAATGCAATGGAATGTGTGTGTGCGCAAAAAATTCCTTGACACGAATAAAAAGCTTGATTCAAGGCTCATCCGACCAACCCAACGGTCCGATCGAGTGGGTCCAGGACCACTTACGCGAGAAATCAGTAATAAAAATTAGGCTCCATAGCATTAAAAAAAAAGTTAGGGTGGTTTGGAGATCACTTTTTTAACGGATAAGTTGATGTTTGAGCGGTAAAGACAAAAAAATAGGACCACAATCCCCAAAAAAAGACGTTACAAGGCGAAAATTGTTAGCCTAAAATAAAAAAAGAAGAAAAAAGAGGGAAAAACACGAAATAGGCCCAAAATAGTTGAAAAACAATGAGAAAACGTCAAAAACGATAGAAAAGTAACATCCCCTCTCCATGCTTACAGTATAGAGTAACGATCGTAATTCAAAAACCCCCCGATTTTGATTTTCCATTCCCACCGCGATATTTCCCATTTCGTGCCAAAACCCCTGTCAAAGGGAAACTTGTGTTTTTTATGTGGGCGGTGGTCAAAGGTCATCTCGCATGTTGCGTCCAACAGATTTGAGATATTCGCGCGCGCTTTTAGCTTGCTTTTCTTTTTTCTCTTTTTTGTTTTTGTCATCGCACCCACCGCGAACGCGTTCCTAGCAAACGAACGCCGCCGACGCGTCTCCTGTCTACCTGGCTCGTTCGTTGTCTTGTCAACCAAATAAACACGTGCGATAAGACAAAAATTCTTGCCATTTCAAGTCTTCCACCTGTCACGGAATCTATTCCTTTGATGGTATTTACCTATTCTCACTAACTTTTTGGCTTGGCTTCGGGTTTTTATTTGAACTTATTTTCGTCGTAACTGGAGAGATTTGTACATAAATGTGAGTTTTTTTGGGGTTTTGATGTTTTTTTACCTTTTTTGATGGGTTTTTTTGACTTTTATCGAGCTTTTTTCGTGTTGTTTTTGTGTTATTTCTCGTCGCTGGCGCCAGGATTGATTATTTCAGTTGTTTTTTTGTCTGCCAAAGATGTTTTCCCTCAAAAAAAGTGCTATTTGTTTATATTGACTTTTTCTCGACGCTTCCGAACGTTTTACGACCTTTTTTATGACCTTAGGCTTGTTATCAGCTGCTTTCGCCACTGTTGATCGTAAATCGCTTCGGCGTACTCTTTTACATCCTTTTCGAATGTTTTCCGTATTTAGCGCTACTTTCCGATTTTAGGCCATTGATTTTAACGTTTTTTTGACGATTTTGAACCCATTATTATTTTTTTTTGCTACATAAATACGTCAACGGTCCTGTCACCTCCTTCTCGTAGTGGAAACGTTTTGGACGTTTCGGGGCTGCTGACAACTTACGGAGCGATGATTGCCCGCATTCAGGGACTTGAAAAACGAAATATTTGAAAAATAGCCGCATTAGTTTGTGCGATTAGGCTCTGGGGAGACCTCGGGTACTGGGGCTCATCACTCGAGTGTTGCGTTGTTGCGCGACAGCTTTGACCGTCGACGACGACGTGTGGGGGCTGGGCTGCGTGCTAAGCTGTCAAAGTACCCCTCCTGTCTGTTCTCTGTCCTCCACGAACGACCCCCTCCCTAAAATGACCGAGACTGATCGAGATCGGTCTCGATCTCGGTTAGCAGCGGTCGTTTGGAGCGAAACGCGTTGATTTGGCTTTCTGGCTTTGTTCTGGTGTGTTTTTCAGCGGCGGGCTGCGATTTTTTTTTGTTGTGTGCTGTCTTTTTTTTGGGGCAAGGTGCCGATGTTTCTTTTTTGTTTCTGCTGACCCCTCGATGACCAGTGCCTGCTCCCGTTCACCTGTTTTTCGTCTCCATGGTCACCGCGACCGTCGATGAATGAATATGCCCGTGTTGCATGGATGTATAACAATTTTGAGGCCGGTGCGCGCCTGTTGCGCATGTATCTATCTCTGCTTGACCAAATGGACGCGCAAAGCAGCCAGCTTTTTACCCACCACTGGGAGAACAAATTAGTCGAGCATTTATTTTTTTGGTCATTTGTGAACCTTTATATTTTTTTTGACCGTCCCAAAAAATTCTGTACTTTCAATTTTTTTTTTATATTTTGAACGTAATTTTTTTTGTCCACTCATAAATCGTTCTAGGGTGCTTTAATGATGCTTGTTCAATTTTTTTACTATTGAGAAGTACTTTGAGACTTTGAAGTAAATTTTTTTTTATGCTTGGGGTCACTTGAAGCAAAATCCCCATTACCAAACCGTTTGAAAGGTCCTCACGCTTCAGCAAATTGTTCATGCGCACCCAACATGTGGCACATGGAAGATAATTGATTTTTGCGCCGGTCAATGTGCCAAAACAAGTTTGGCTCGAACGACTTACTTGTTAAATGCCAGATTTTGTTGCTAGGGTTCCGTTTTTGGCTTGGCAAAATTTTTGGTTTCGAATTTGACATTTTTCTTTTTGTCCATTTTTTCTCCTTTTTTTGGATTTTTTTATGTGAAACGAGAAAATTATTTTTACATTTTTTTAAATTGTTTTTTATTTGTTATCTCGGTTCAAAATTAGGTATTCTGCTTCAAAATCCTTTTGTGGACTCCAAATCCACGTTTCCACCCCCAAAAACCCATAAAATTATAATTTTAAACGTTTCCACTGTCTCCAGCCGTCTTTTTCTTGCCGATCTGTGTGTTTGTTATGAATAAATTCAATTTCACTTTTTCATCTTTTCTCCTTGTCCTCATCTTGTCACAGTCCGTGTCCGTGTCCGTGCGACGATGATGATGATGATCACCACATCACCGACCGCACTGTCTTTTTCCCCTGCTTTCTTCCCATGCGGCGAGATGTTTTGCGAGATGGCCACTCCCAGGAACAATCATCGCCTCGCCGGTCGCTGCTGCTGCTTTTGCTCGGGCTGCGACTGCGGCCATCGATGTCGATGTTGTTTGCCAAGACAGACGAGTGACCACCAGATGCACCCACCACCCCTCTTGGACGTGTTCTGCCGGGATAGTTTCTTATCTATCGTGTTTTGCAGGCATTCAGGCCATTCCACGTTTCCGAGGCGGAAGATGCCACCCAATCACTCGACGGTCGCCATGGCTTCTTCGGGCGGAGGCCGACCGTGTGCTTTCTTCAAGCCGAACATGTTTTCGACTTCAAAGTGCCAGAATTGCTTCCAAAGCAAGGAAACCCATTCTGCGGATGCACTCGAAAATGCAAAGGTTGGTAATTTTTTTACAAAAATTTTTACTTGTCAAACAATTTTTTTTTTTGTAATTTTTGCTTCAATTTTGGGGTAAAACGAAAGTTTGAAATTTTTTGTCGTTTTTTGACTCATGTTTGGGTAAAACGAGCGTTTGAATTTTTGTTTTTGATTTTTTTTCATTCAATTTTGGGTAAAACGAGAGGTTGAATTTAAAAACAAATTTTTGACGAAATTTTTGGGTAAAACATGCGTAATTTTTCAAGCACAATCCAATTTGTTGAACTTGATGTTGTTACAACACGTTCTAAGCACCTGTGCTTAAAAACTCCAATTTCCGTTGCTTTTTTTTCCCTCCAAAAAAACCGGCTTGTCCACACTTATGATTCTAAAAATCACAAACGTACACTTTTTAACGATCGACTATTTGCAAACTCACCTTTTCTCGGTCTTGATGATGGGTCACAAGTATGGGCGCTTGTTGGCGGTCACAGCTTGCTTCAGGACAACATTGCAAGTTTATAGAGCAGGTGATCGATGTTTGTCAACAGAAAAAAAATCAGTCGGGGCCTTTCCTTTCGGGACGTCCGACTAGAAGAATTGGACGGACGTAATTCAATTCTCCGAGTTCCCAAACACGTAAAAAAACCAACTTGTTGATTTGCGGACACGGACATTGAGCGAGTCATGTTTGCTGAGTCCAGACGGACGCGTAAGACGGAGGAGATGAGAAAAATCCGTGAAACAGGACACAATGCAAGTTAGCTGTCTAGCGGGCAAAAAAAAGTTGAGGAGAGGGAGGAATTGAATCGGACGGTAGGCAGGGATACCGGCGCTTTCGTTTGTCCACGACGCTGACGACCGAACGCAAACAGATGGAATTGGATGGTTTTGGTAGCCTTCGTCGATGTAGCGACGTCGAAGGCTACCAACGACCATCACGGGATGGCGGACGATGTATGTATATTTACTGGTTACACGTCGTCGTCGATTTTGGATGGTTACGTGAACGAGACGGACGGGATGCGGATTGCAGAATGTAATACAAATTCTGGTGGTTATTTGCCTGGTAGGAGACATAAAAAAGTAGACAATGTCTGTGGAATATTTTTGTGCAATCTGAAGGAGGGGGAATGTTCCGGTGTACGTTTTTTGAGGGTTTTTGTATAGTTGGCTTTGAAATGAGATTTTGAAGGTTTCTGCTAAAATTAGTCTTTGCCGAAATTTTTTTTAATTTAAAAAATACATAAATTTATTTTTTTTTCTGAAAACAAACTTTGTAGTACTTTTGTACTGTGGCCAAAATTTACGGCAATAAATGACCATAAAATAGTCAAAAAAAAATTTGTTAAAAATTCACAGATCTTGTGTTTTTATATCAAAACTTTACTTTCAAACTCAAAAAATCGTTTTGAGACAGTGTTTTTTTCAAAAAAATGATTTGGCACTAAAATTTCGACCCGACTAGAATCCTAGTTTTTGGTCGAAAATTTGGCATTTTTCTAGTTTCTTTCGAATTATGTTTTCAATTTTTTTCTGCTTTTTTAAAAAAAATTTTGTTCTTTTTTTCACCAATAACGACTCCTAATTTTGCTTCCTTAATTGGCCAATTTTTGAGGTCGCCAAAAAAATGTGTCATCACCCTCCAAAAAAAATTTCTTACGACCTGAAAACCATGTCATCAACCGATTTATTTTTCTACCAAGGTGGTTAATAACCCAATTGGTTAACCTCAAAAACACTTTGAACTTCTCATCGTTTTATTACTTCTTTGTTCTTACTTCCGCCTTTTTTTGACATTTAACGATCGAAGAAAAGTTTTTTTTTTCTTGCCGCCTTTTTTGAACGTCTTTGTTCCTTTTTTTGTTCGCTCGTTTTTCTTCTTTTTTTTATTCAAACTCGGCTTATCTTCGAGGAACAATGCGGTAATTTTGGTGGCGATCAGATGAACGGTGTTTGTTGTGTCGATTAGCGATCATCTTTTTTGAGTGGTCTGGCGAAGTACCCTCATTGTTCTGCTAAAGGACGTCTTCTTTGTTTGTTTGTTTGCTTTCTGTCATCTTCACCACTTTTGGGACTCTTTCCAAACAGATCTATGCTTCTCCCGGTTTTTTTCTGCTTGTCATCAGTGAATAATCAGGACACTTTCGTAGGCGTTGTGCGGGACTGCAGACGGAAAACGTGGTGATAAGAGAAGAGATGGAACTGCGGAGGTGACAGGTGACGAGCGCGGGGGATTTTTTTTTTAATTCAGGTGGGGGATGCTTTTTTTTGGGGACGGGTGACCTTGTTTTTTTTATTGTCGGTCAATCAGATCGGGGACGTGATAAAAAATTGTTTTATGTACATACATACCTTTTTTTTGGTGGAAATTGGGGGTCTTTGGATGTTTAAAATTTTTGGGAGACCCCCAATTTCAAGATTTAATGTTTGTAAAATTTTCAAAATCTGTCGGAGCAGGATTAAAATTAAATCTTGACCGATTTTGACGCATCGTTGATTTTTAAAGTAAATTTTAATCCTGATTTTTTTTCTTCTGATGGGCGCGCGTTTGTTCCTCTTTTTCAGTCAATGAGTGCCTTATTGCGTGTTGTTGGTGTTCACGTCTGACTGCTTGTGGCAGTGATGATTATTCACAATGTTAATGTTCATTTGTTCATCTCTTTTTTCCTTTAATCCATTCATCCGTGGACAGGTATCCCCCCGGGAAGAATCACGTCAATTTTTGGGCGATGAAATATTTAATTTTCTCATTTTCGTACAAATTTGTGCGCGAGAATGAGAAACACCGGGGGAGGCGATAAATTGGATTAATATTGACTTTTTGTTCGTTAGAAGATGTTAGGAGAGATAATTGGGATCTTCTGGAAATACTTATATGCGTACGTGTAACCAGGTGGCCCCCTTTTTTTGCGTCGAGAATTTTTTTGCTTCTTATAAATAATATTTTTCAAAACGGTTTGAGGGACTCGAACTTTTTCACCTGACACTTTAACCAGTTTTGTATTGTTTTGTTTTTGTCTATTGTCTGTTTTTTGAGGTCAAGTGGCTCTCAAAACAGTTTTTTTGAGGACAAGAGAACAGTTTGGTTTTTGAAATTTTTTTTGAACGCTGAACGCAAAAAAAAAAACACAGACGACCCTCTCTATTTTTTTATGGTTTTTTATTGTTCGTGGTGGTCGACCGGGAAGAAGAAGGAGGAGGACGATTCATCCGATCGATCAATAATGAAAAAATGGCAACGACGCTCCTGCATGCATTGATAGAGAGAACAAAAAAGGTTAACGGGCATGTGCGGGCTTCTTCGTTGTTTTTGCTTGCGATTATTTGATAAGATATCGAGGATTCTGTGGTTTATTGAATTTTGGATTGGTTTTGGGGTTTTTTTGACGTGAAATTGGGTTAATCTGGAACTCTGACCTCTAATTAGTCCTTTTTTTTTGCAAATTGAGCCTTTGTTTGGCTGACGGACGTTCGACGTTCTTTTTTTGTGCAAAAAAAAACAGATCGTCGGCGGCGTGATAATCCGATACTTTTTTCAACCATATGTTCGTTCGTTTCATCTGTTTTGTCGTGTAAATAGGAAAGAGAAAAAGGATGTTCGCGCTCTGGCCTTGTCCTTGTTTTGACTGTTTTATCGCTTCTCGCGGCTCACCGATGCGATGTACATACGACGGCCGTCGGGATTTGACCGGGGGGATGGATGAGGTGCGTTTGTATTTATCTCGTTGATAAATACATAGTTATTAGGCGATGGATGTATGTGAATGGGATGGATGCCCACCGAGAATGGTGTTGGGGATTTTGTTGTGACGCTTTTGCCTCCAGGGTCACACTATTTTTGATTGTATGTGGTTTTGGTTGTTTACGTAAACATAATTATTGGTTGATGGTTGATTCGGTCGGTGACGGAGCAGGAAAAGGGAGAGATGGTGAACAGATCCTCGGGAAAGGAAAGGAAAGGGCAGACGGGTGATGCATGCATGATTGTGGTATTTGTTTTGTGAAACCACAATCATGGCTTTTGTTTAGGTTACCAGAGTTTGTGGAAATACAATTGGGACTAAAATTAGGACGGGGTTTTTGGACGGATCAAATTTGTAATCAAATTTTATTAAAAAAAAGTACTTTTTTGTTGTCTTTCGACAATTTTTTGTAAAAAAATTTTGTAACTTTGTTTTCAATGAAAACCATAAAAAAAATGTCGAAATTTTACACGATGTAAATTTTTTTATTGCCATTTTTTTGTTTTTAATTTTGACTTTGTTTTTTTTTGTGAATTTATGTCTCTTTTTTTGTGATCAGATCCGGTTAGGCTTAATTTTGATTTCTGACGCGTAAGAGAGCGTTTCCAAAAAATGGACCCATTCAAAAATTTTGGACTCGCCGTTTTTTTGCCTTCTGTCCAACTACTGGATGCAACGGTAAAAAAACGAGGCCTAATGACCAGTGGACGTCTGCTGGCTGCTGGCTGGATGGATAATGTGTCTATCTATCGGCTGGCTCGGCTCGGCCTGTTAGGGGGAAAAGACGGATGAAAACGAGGGGAGGGGGATAGGATGACTTTGATGGTGAGCCCCCCTCCTTTTCCTCGCTTTTCGCATAACCAGATTGCAAATGGTTTAGAATAGAAATAAAAGGGCCGATCTAGACAAGCAGCACCAAACTGTTGCCTGTGGGTTGTGGGTTGATCTGACGGAAAAGGGAGGAAACCAGAGGATGAGGATCTGCTTCGAGAAGCGATCGGAAGGAGGACCGGGGGTTTCTCTCAAGGGGGTTATTAGGTCGATTGCGGCGGGCGGAGAGCTGGAAACTGCGTTTTAGACCGTTTAGAACGCACTTGTGCGCCTCTAAGAGCGGATTGAAAAATGTGGTGAAGGCGGAAGTCATAGAAAACGGGTCCTAAGAGTGCCAAAGCCAAGGTCGTTAAAGCAAGCTTGTCTGGCTTTTTTGAACGATGTTGGCTTGTTTTGAGACGAAAAAAAACATCTGATTTGTGTTGTTTTCTGGTGTTTTGGGTTCCTGGCCTGTTCTATGGCTTTTGTTATAGTTTCCTTCAAATTGGATTGTTTTTTGTTCAGACGCAAAAAAAATCATAAATAGAGTAGCAAAGATGTCAATAGTGTAATTTTTGGATGATTTATGTGAAGAAAATCGGTGTACGCGTACACAGATGCGATGCGATGCGCAACTCGCATGAATAGGGTCTTTTTTTGAGCGCGCAATGGGTGAATTTTATTGACTCGAAGAGCGGAGGGAGAAGAGGGCGCGTTATGGACTCTGATTTTGTATGCATGTGTTGTGTTATAGGTGGAAGAATAGTAAAAATAAATCGAAGTGAAAAATGGGACTGGAAAAAAAAAATTTTTTTTCACTGTCTGAAACGGCTAAAACTGGACGTCGTTGATTTTTGATGAAAGCAAGCGCGCGGGCGGGCGTGGAAATGGAAATGGATAACGTATATCTGTGTATCTCCCTGACTGTGAGATCTGTAGGTGTAGGATGTGGGGGGAGGATGGAGGGTGACCGGCAAGTCGCGAGGCAATCAAATTTCATGCTGCGTCACTGAAATGCGTGGATTTGTACAAATTGCTTTCTGCGCGTATTTTTTTGCTGCAAATATTGTTTTTTTGATGGATTTTTCGATGCTTTGGCAGGCGTTTTTTTGTTTTTGTGAACGAAATTTGACGTTTTTTGTTGGCAAAAATGAAGAAACGCGTGTGTTTTTGAGATTTTGAGCGTTTTGGTGAACGAGAAAAAAATTGTTAGCTCATCCCTGGCCCCCTGAAACACTCGTTGACCCCTACTTGACCTGACCAGATCACTAAGCCCCCAGCAAAGGCGCGACCTCTCCGATAGGTGGTCGAATAAGATGCGAGTTGCTGTCACATCAACCACCAGCCCGCGGGAGTTATGTGTCTTCCCCCGGTTGTCTCCTGTCCTATCCTCCTATCGGGGAGAGTCGCGGGTGGCGGGTGGGCTATTTATTCAAATCGATTTGTTGACAGAAGAGGAAATCAACAATACGTCCTTGCCTGGAGGCGACTGGACGCAGCTTATGCTAAGGACTGGATATTTTCTCTTCTTGACCCTTTCCGGACCTTTTTGGATGCATTTATTTAATTTCATCTGTGTTTTGGTTTTTTGTAACAAAAGCAAACAGGATCTATCATCGGGACTGACCCTCTCCCAGCCAGAAAAGAGGAAATAGAGCACAATAGCCATTGCTCGGGAGAAATTGAAAATGTTGCGCATGATTTTGTTTTGTCTCATGCGTATATGTATGTATGCATGTTGTATTTATCGGTGTTGTATGTATGTTTAAATATGTCTTGCCGACAATAGGAAAGAGATGAGAACAAATATTGTCGCTTTTTTTCTTTCTTCCTGCCCTTCCATGTTGGGGATGCGATGTGATGCACTATTTATTTGTTGTGATTGCGACGTTGACCGTTTGTGGCGTTCGGGGTAACTGAAAAATATTTTTTCAGTTTTTTATGTAGAAAATGTGATTTTCTCATTTTTGAATCACAAATTATTATTATTATTATTTTTGGGATTTTTGATACAGTTTCGGCATTTTTTCCTAAAAATGTATTTTTGGTTTCGCGACCGTATTTTTACTTTTCTTTTTGCCAAAAGCCTTTTTTTTATCAAAGCCAGTTTTTTTCCCATCAAAAAGTTTGATTTGATATTATAAATATTTCTGGTCGAAAAATGAAATATTTAGATGTCGATCCAGTCAAACATTTTTTGTTTTTTTTCCCTTTATAATTTTTTTAATCGTGTCAAATCACTTTTCTCCTCGCACGATTAAAAAAAACCCCTACTTTCCCCCCCACTTTTCTTAAAGATCGCTTACAGCATGGGTTTCTAATGATTTTTCATATAACACGCGGACAATAAAAATTATTTTGAACACCCCTTTTTTGAACCCTTTTTTCAATACATTTTTGTGAATTGACACTTTTTTGTTTTCCAGATTTTTTATCAAAAAAGCGTCATGAAAGAACTTTCAGAAGTCACATCATTGTTTTAGTGTATTTTTTGAAACCATGATCTGAAAGATAATGTGCAGCAAAATTTTTGCAAATATTTTAGTTTATATAAATAAAATGTTTAAGAATTTATGGTGTCCCATATGTACTACATTTTGAATCAAATGTTGTTGGTGTTTTACACTTAAGCAGAACTTTATTTTGCATTTTATTGTTTTTCATAGCCGTAGAAAGACGCCACCTCGATGCAGCGTGGCAGCGTCTGCCGTAAGTTATAAGGAGAGGCGCAACGTCGCTGCAGCGCGGCAGCGTCCGTTGTAAGGAAGAATGAGAGACGCCATCTCGCTGAAGCGTGGTAGCGTCGGCTGAAAGTTATGAGAAGAGACGCAACGTCGCTTCAGCGTGGTAGCGTCGGCTGAAAGTTATAGGAGCGACGCAACGTCGCTGCGGCGTGGCAGCGTCCGTTGTAAGGAAGAATGAGAGACGGAACGTCGCTGCAGCGCGGCAGCTTCAGCTGAAAGTTATAAGGAGCGACGCAACGTCGCTGCGGCGTGGCAGCGTTCGCGGCATGAAAGAATAAAAATTGAAGTACGAACCACACCAAAAACAAGCCGCCATAGATTTCAGATTAACTGAAAATGAAAACAAATCTTGAGAAATTGACTCAGTTTCGCATGCAAAATATTTGACAGAAAAAAATTCACAAAAACGGTTTCAAACACTTCGTTTTGATTGTTTTAGGTTGGCGGCGGTTTGTTTTCAGTGTGGTTCGTACTTCAATTTTTATTATTTCATGCCGCGAACGCTGCCACGCCGCAGCGACGTTGCGTCGCTCCTTATAACTTTCAGCTGAAGCTGCCGCGCTGCAGCGACGTTGCGTCTCTCATTCTTCCTTACAACGGACGCTGCCACGCCGCAGCGAAGCGACGTTGCGTCGCTCCCTATAACTTTCAGCCGACGCTACCACGCTGAAGCGACGTTGTGTCGCGTTCATCTCTTTTCATCCCAGCGACTCTGCCACGCTGCAGCGACATAGCT
The DNA here is from genome assembly GCA_963969345.1 of Turbatrix aceti. Classification (NCBI taxonomy): domain Eukaryota; kingdom Metazoa; phylum Nematoda; class Chromadorea; order Rhabditida; family Panagrolaimidae; genus Turbatrix; species Turbatrix aceti. The sequence continues at coordinate 2,632,351 of OZ017769.1, read as the reverse complement.
TCTCTCCCTATTCTTCTCCATCGACTTTGTCGCGCACCAGCGCACAGCATTCACTTTCGCGTCAATCGAGCGTGAAAATGCAGTCATTCGCGCACATAGTGTTGACTTTGGCAGCTTCGCGCAATGGCATTTTTGAATTGTTAATGACGGCATGGGGGGGGATTAATTTGACAAGTCTTGATCTTTCGATTAAGCCATCAACGGCACAAAAATGTTAAGTTTTGCCAAAGATGCAACCCATCCAAAGTTCATTTTTAAATCGTCGATTGCGGCCTTTTAGAGCTCTAACAAAACAATCTGGTTAACAGAAAGTTCCATCAGGTTGGTACCAGTCGATTAAGCCAAGTGCCGTTTGTTGAACATCGAAGAGGACCGAGATTCCTCACAAAAACTGTTTTACCCTATAAAATGTGTATGCGAAATGCTGCTTCGCAAACATCGTTGCAAGTAAGTGTTCTCGAACGGATTGTTACGCGCGCGCATTCAAAAAATAATGAATTCCACATCATGGATTGCTTTTTTTTGCTGTTTTTGGCTTCTGAAAAAAATAGTGAACATTTTCTCCGAAGTCTTAAACGGATACGAAACTATGCAAAAAGTGAATTTAAAAAATTCGTTGAATTTAAAAGAAGGAACAGTTTTAAAAAAGTTGTCACTGTTATCTTTGACATGAAAAAAAGACTTTCCAAAGCTCGTCGTGCCCAGTACAAGAAGTTGTCGGAATCCGGTGTTGCTGCAAAGCGTGCGGCGCAAGGTAATCAGTCTAATCAAGATGATGTTGTGCTACTCGTCGACGCAGAGTCACCTTATGAAGGATCCTTTCCTATTGAAGTAGGAGAAGTCATGGACACCGATCTCCCCGCGTATACGGAACAACCTACGGATGAAGAACTTCCGAGTACTGGTATTACTCATCGTCCGTCGTCTACTGTCAATTGGTATGTCCGGTACATGACAACACTGTCCAAAAATCGGGTGCTCCAAAATCAGGTCACAAAATTAAAGGCCGAATCCCAACATATGAAAGCTGAGATAACAAAGCGGGACATGAAAATCGCAAACTTGGAAAGTGGTGAAGTTATGGATTCAACGCCCGTCTCCGCCTCCTCCTTTGACTTCTACGCCACCTCGTCGGTTACGGCATATTCCTGATCGCGCAACACCTCCTGGACACCCGCGGATGCTACGAGCACGTACTCGACAAAGAAGATGGAAGAAGTTGACTAATCTGTGCCATCGACTCTTTGGTACAGATATCCAAGAAGTTGTAGACAGCTGTCATTCCAAGGAGCCTGTTCGTTGCCTCACGGCCGAGGAAGCCGTCCGTCTCGTTTACCGAACGAATATGACGTTTGAAGTGTACGATGCTCTACATAAACTGAAATTTGGTACGTTAAAATAAAAAAATATATAACTTACAAATTTATTATTTTAAGTGCCCTCCAGAACAGCGTACTATCGAGCTGAAAAGGAATTAGTCCTGCAAATGGCGATGGAAGAAGACGTGGAGTATGAGTTGTCAAATACAAAAAAAGTCGTCGTCAAAAGCGTTGACATTATCCAAACACTCAAACTATCTGTCACTCAACTGGATAATATTTTACCACCCGGCATTATCCGAGTAACGATTGGAGGTGATTCCGGTGGAGACGGCGATCTGGCTAGCACCAAAATATGTGGTTATTTCAATGACTTGCCATCAGGCTGCTCTACAAGTACGATGATGCTACTGGCACTGTTTTTTGACAAAGACGGCAGAGAAATGCTAGAAAACGTGTTCGGAAGCCTCAACGCCGCTATTGAGAAGCTCCAGACAGAGGGCATTTTGATCAACGGCATCATAAGAAAGTTCAAGTTGTAGGCATTAAAAGTTTCAAATGTCGAAAAATACAAAAAAATTTCAGCTACCTAAACGGGGACCTCAAGTTTCTAAGTATAGTTCTCGGACACCAAGGACAATCGGCCACTTGTTTCTGTCATCTTTGCGAAGCCAAGATCGAAACCATCGCCGGAGTTAAAATTCTCATAGATATTGCTCCGTTGAGAACAGCTGAATCCATGCACGATGACTACACGAGATCCCAACAAGCTATTCGAGCTTTGAATGGAGGTTCCAACAACGCGACAAAAAAAGGCACTACCCAGGCGTATCGTGAGAATCACTCCGTAAGTAACTATTATCTGCTGCCTGCGATTCCTTTCGATTGTATCGTTCCGCCGCCGTTGCACACGCTTTCTGGAACCTTTAAGGTTTTATGGGATAAAGCCAAAGAAGTGAATTCTGATTACACGGACGCAATGATGACAAAGTGCCACTCGAAGCTATCTATGCCTAGCCGTGAATTTTCTGGACGGGATGGATCAACAATGATAAAAGAGATAGCTAAGGATGATAGCCCCAACGTTCCTTATAAGCAATTATTTGTCATGCTTCGAGAAATCGAAAAGTACGCAGAATCAAGAACTTATTTGGAGCATGAGATCGACGAACTCGAGATGTTGATCGAAAAATTCTGCATCGAAGCTGAACAAAATAAGATCAAGTACACTCCGAAGATTCACTTGCTTCGTCGTCACGTGGTGCCGTTTATTCGTCTTCATGGATCCTGGTCAAAGTTCACGGAGCAAGGCTTAGAAGCCATGCATGCGATAGTCGCACGTATTATGAGGAGAGTTCCTCGCACAAGGATCGGAGGCATCACGAGAGCCGTCAACTTCGTTATGAAGCGAATAATTGGCCGTGGCATTATTGAGCGCCAATGTCTGTCACAAGAATAAAAGAATGTTGTCTGTATCACAAAACTTCAACAAACAAGAGCAGCTTGTAAAAAATTTCTTGCAAAATTTTTGAATGCGCGCGCGTAACAATCCGTTCGAGAACACTTACTTGCAACGATGTTTGCGAAGCAGCATTTCGCATACACATTTTATAGGGTAAAACAGTTTTTGTGAGGAATCTCGGTCCTCTTCGATGTTCAACAAACGGCACTTGGCTTAATCGACTGGTACCAACCTGATGGAACTTTCTGTTAACCAGATTGTTTTGTTAGAGCTCTAAAAGGCCGCAATCGACGATTTAAAAATGAACTTTGGATGGGTTGCATCTTTGGCAAAACTTAACATTTTTGTGCCGTTGATGGCTTAATCGAAAGATCAAGACTTGTCAAATTAATCCCCCCCCATGCCGTCATTAACAATTCAAAAATGCCATTGCGCGAAGCTGCCAAAGTCAACACTATGTGCGCGAATGAACGTCCTCATTTTTTTGTTCGATTGTCGCAAAATAAGGGGAAAGTGAATGCTGTGCCAGCGACGTAGCTTCCCTCAGTTCATTGTGCAGCGATATCTACAGATGTGATTTTGTTGGTGTTAATGAATAAATATTATAATAAGATTTGCTTATGAAACTAAAAAAGGGCAAAAATAAAGTTCTAAATTGTTAAATAAATATATTATTTTAATAATTTATAACATACACAAAATACATTTAAAACCAAATCACAATTATATTTTACGTCAATTTACTTCATGCCATCGTATGAAGAAGCATGTTTATCAAAATTACTCAATACAGAAGTTCTGTAAAGGTATTTCTAAATTTTTCAATAAAAATGCGTTTTGGAATCATTAAGCTTCTTCAGAAAATATTAATTGAAAATAAAGCCAAAAAAAAAGATGACAGAAAAAATTTTTATTGTCCGCGTGTTATATGGATGAATAGCATCACCAAAAAAAGGAGTTTTTTGAGCGATAAAAGGTTGCTTTTCTTTTCTTTTGCATTTGAATCTTTCCGTTTGGATTTTCTTGCTTTACAGCAACGACAGCGTCGTCATCGTTGAACACACGGTACGGGTCTCAGTAGCCGTTAAGTTGTATTTGATGACCACGAACACCTTTTTTCTCTCTCTTTGACCTCGTTGCTGACTGAGTGAAAGAGAAGGTGTTGGTTCTCTTTTTTCTGAGGCGTTGAAGGCGATGAGTGCGTGGAGGAGCACAAGCTGCTGCTGATGCAGCGATTCTGCAGGACGCGTTAATCTCAAGTCGATGAAGAGGACAAAGCGCAGAGAATTTGGTGGTTTAGGAATTTTTGAGGGATCAGAAAGGAGGTTTACCTGACGGAGGTTTTGTACATAGATTTTATGTTAGTTGAAATTTGTTGATTTTTTGGAACACAATCAGGTTTTGAGGAATTTTAGGGGTAATTTAATTTAATTTTTTTAACCACCCAAAGAGGTTGAATGTCAGTCAGTCTTTTTTTTGCGGTCGATGGATCTATTTCAAGTTTTTTTTTGGGCACGAGGATGGGTTAATTTGGTTGGTGGTGGTTTGAACCTGATTTTTTTCAACCAGTTTAGATGGAGTTGAACTTGTTGTAACAACGCTCAAAAAAATGGGAAAAAAAACAGGAATTTTTTTTTCACGTGATTATTGCATTTTTGTTGGGTTGCGAAATTGTGTTTTGATTTTAATTTAAATTTTTATGATTTGTAATTCTTTTTTTTTCAGATGGCTCGTCGGGTGACCGCTTGCGGGCATCTGTACATCGCCCCTGTTGGCCTCGACTTTTCCCAGCCCAAACACTCGAGCAAACGCTGGCAGCGACGATTTTTCAAGCTTTTTGACGATGGCGAATTCACCGTTTCTATCGATGACAACGTGAGTAATTTTTTTGTATAAAAAAAATTTTAACTTTGATGCAAAAAAATATTTTTTAAAGGTTTGAAAAATAATTTTAAAATTTTTTCATGTCAACTTTTTTTCTCGATTTTAAAAATAAAAAAACGTAAAATAAAAAAACACGTAAAAATAAAGAAAACGTAAAAAATGTAATATTTTTCACAAAAAAATATAAATTTAAAAAATTGTTTTTCGGGTAATTTGAAAAAATAAGGAAATATTTTGTGAACACAAAAAAATTTGACGCAAAAATTTTTTTGAAGGCAGCAAATTTAAAATTTCTGTTTTCAAGCAGTATAATTTTTGTCCACCTTACCGGCGCCATGATTTTAGCCAGAAACGGTCCCCCAACTCACGCTTGACATGACGCAGTGCATTCGGGTCTGCGAAGCCGAAGCAATCACCATCCATCCGCACAGCATCCTGATCGCCTTCAAGAACAACTTCCAGACGGCGGCCGAGCTAGAGGCTGCTGCTTCTGCGGCGCCGCTGGACCAGTCCGAGCACCCGGGCGTCGTCTACGTCAAGGCAGACACGACCGAGGAGATCCGCCGATGGCAGGGCGTGCTCCAGACCTTTGCTAAGCAGAACGCCATCTGTGTCCTGCCTTCCAATCTTCGAAAACCCTCCGATATGGACCACTCGTCGAACCCCATGATTTTTTCTCCACCACCGCCGCCCGATGGACCGGACGACGAGGGCAGTCGGCATTCACCGATGCTTGATGGACCTGGAAGTGCGCATTCCGGAGAGGTTCGTTTTTTGACGAGTTTATTGCCAGGAAATGAAATTTGGAATTTTAAAGTCGTGTACCCGAAAAAAAATACCAAAAAAAATTCTTTAAACTTAAAAAAAATGGTTTTCGCATAAAAAAATTTCTTCAGAAATTTTGTATGTCCATATTTTCGTTTATGATTTTTTATATATACAAAACTTTTGAATTTAGAAATTCTGAAAATTTTGGGTCGGGTTCGCGAAATTTTTTGATACTCGACAAAATTGTTTATTGCCGGGCCCTTGACTGCCGAGGGGAAAGGTAGCGCCAGTAAAAGGACCCTGCAAAAAGGCAATTAGTTGCGCGTCTCCTGGAATTATCGTCTGAGAGGGGCAATTTGCGTTTTGGTGACTTTTTTTCTTCTTTTGCATGCTCGGAGGTACGGAATACCTCACGGAAACCTTTTCTTTATTTCCTTTGCCCTCCTCCTGGCAGTTGAAAAGGCAGTTGGCGCTGCTGCCGGTGAGGGACAGGGATGGATGATGACCGGTGACCACCGACGACGACGACGACTGACTGACTCCGCTTATGGAGGCGTTGGTTGTTGGTTGTCGTTGAAGAGCGAGCGCGAACGAACGAACAAACAGGAGCTGCGTAGTACAACAATCGTGAGTAGTCAGCGGACGAGTCACCTCATCTGCGCCACGCTTGCTTGTTTTACCGGAGTGCGAAAGAAGGAGGGGAGGGGAGCGCGTGAAAATGAAATGAAATGAAATAAGGGTGATTCAAAGGCACAAACAAAAGTCGATCCATCCATCGGTCGGCCAAACAAACTGCCAATTGACCTGACCTGGGCAGAGTAGGCGCTGGTTGGCTTCCTTCCCCTTTCACGCCTTTCTTCCATTTCTTTCTTTTTCTGCCGCGTGTTTCATTAGATTGTAATGTTTCCGTGATTCATTACGATTTTTTTCTCATTGGGAAGTTTGGTCTTTTTTACGCTGGATTGCTTTAGTTTTTATAGAAAATCTATTTTAGCGAAGACAATACTAAAAAAAAGAAAAAAAAATTGTACGATAAATTTTTTTTTCTACTCGAATTTATTTAACTTTTTTTTTTGTTCTGGAATGAAAATTTTAATTTTTTTGTTTTTTGCAAACAAAAATTCAAAAATTTTTGTATTTAGATTTTTTTTTCGAAAAAAAAAGACAAAAAGTTGTGTATTTCATTTTTTTGCCATTTGTTGTATCTTGGCTTATGAAATCTTTCCGCCCAGAACCAAAGAAGGTCAAAGCACTAGAAAAAATGTTATTTCATTTGCTGATTCTGTTTTTGTACAAAAAAAAGTTTGTTTTGCAAGTTGCAACCATTTTTGTATTACTTTTGTATGTTCTGACTTGCATGACTTCTCCGACTACAACAATGAATCAATCGTAATTCTGACCGATGATACATCATACATACTTCCAACTGGGAGGTGGTTGTTGTAATCCGTGTATCAATTCAATTTGTTCTTTTGTTCGGCGCTTAAGAATGAATGAAAAAGGCGGAGAGGGGAGGGAAGGTGAATGCATGCTACTGCAGCCCAGGACACCTTCCCACCCCTCTCGCCTTCTAGGCTGTGAGAAAATCAAAACAGACTACCGCTGTAGGCGAAATCTGTCCTTTTTTGGTAGCTCTGGGGTCTTATCCTGTCCCCCGACCTGCTTGCATGTTGGTACGATTTTTTCATTCACCGGTAGCAGGAACAAACCCCTTCTGGCCGAAGGGGTTTGGTAATCTGATGCCTCTATTGTTTGGCCTGGGGGATCCTGGGGCGCAGCATACCAACCATTTCCTATTTTTCTAAGGTCCTCTGGCTCGTTTCTTGTTTTGAAAAAAAAATTCGCTGTTGCTCAAAAACCTGTAAAAAATGGAAATTGAAGTCCTTTTACCCTAATTTTTCCCATTTTTTAGCGCAATTCACAGCGATCAAGCCCCACTGAACACCCCCAGCCCCCCTCGAACGACGACTTCATGCCGGCCGAGAAACAGCGAAGGTACCTTTTCACGACCCCGTCGATGACGTCGACGTCCAGGTCGCTGAAGCCGGTCGAAACGCCCATGCTGCCGTCAGCGTCGGAGGCAAATCCGTCGATGGTGACTTCGACGCCCCTCGTTGGAACGGGAAAGTCTGTCTCAATTGATACGTCCAACGTAACCCTTCGAAAGGGATGGCTCATGCTGAGGGGCAAGAGCGAAAACGAATGGGTCAAGCACTGGGCTGTCCTTGCCGGACTCAGTTTGAGTCTTTACAAGTGAGTTGGATTTTTAATTAAAAAAAGTTCTGCGCTATTTTTTTTTGCTTTGGAAATTTGACCGCCAAAAATGTTTTTTTCCGATGAAGAAGAAATTTTTGGCTTTTTGGATTTTAAACTTCAGACTTTAAATTTTTTGGAACGAAAGTTATTTATAATTTTTATTGTTAAAATCAAGTTTTTCAATTTTTTTTCTGGAACTGTAAATTTTAAAAAAAATTTTGGATCAAAAACAAAAATTACAGAAATTTTTTTTGGATAAAAAACAAAAAAAAATTATGAATTGAAAACTGTTTTTCATCGAATCTTGCACTTTTTTGTGTCATCATTTTTTTCAAATTTTTTTTTTTTTTGCGACAAAAAAAAATGAAAAAAGTCAAATTTTTTATCGTAAAAATATTTTTTTTCTCAAAAAACTTCTGATTTTTTTTTATCCTCAAAATCCATTTTCAGAGACATCTGGTCCGAAGACGCAGGCGACCCAGCACTCTGTATCGACCTTTCCGACTGCGAAAACGTTTACCCATCTGCCCGGGCGAAGAACTACGGTATCGAAATCAAGTGCCGTCGCGCGCGCTACGTACTCTCCGCAATGACCCCCGGCATCCGGGATTCGTGGATCTCGGCTCTCCAGCAGAACCTTCACAACCCCTCCCCGACGTATCCCTCGACGGCGAACGCAAACCAGCCCCCGGGAAGCTACAACGGAGGCGCCTCGATCGACGGACTTTCCCAGGCGGATTCTACGGATGTTTTGAGCCTTCCCGCGACCCGTCGCAAGAAGCACATCGCCTACGTCGCTCCTGAATCGCATCACTCGAATTCGGTAATGGGAGATGAGTCTTCCTGCACCGAAGGCGACGATTTGGACGATGATTTGGTGCCTAGGCACCATGTTATGCCTTCTCGGGTCTCGACTCTGACGACGACCGCCCGAGCACGCGCCGGGATGCAGGGCATGTCTGGACATCTTGGAACGTCCGGCGAAGGCCCGGAAAATGGAGATTTACTGACCAGAAGCACGGCGACGCTCCAATCGACTGCGGGACACCACAGACGGCCGAGACGCACGAGAGCGCAGGGAAATGCCGCGTCACCGACGATGCGGCGGTCACCGGTCAACCGGCTGAAGGACAGGTCGACGAGGAGGTCGAGAAACACCTCGGAAGACGACAAGGCTTCTGGAGCTGATGTTAGACAGGTTGGTGGATTTTCTAGGGATTTTTTGGGGGAAAAAAGAGTGGTTTTGGACTTGGAAAAGAAAGGGAAGGGTTTTTATGGTCTTTTTTGCACCTTGTATCTCCTAATTTTTATTGTCTTTTTCTCTGTCAGTTTTTATTGTGGTTTAGGCGCCGAAGTTTTATTTTTTACGATTAATCGTTAAATTCGATGATTTGAGTGATTTTGAAGGTGAGAAAGCGTGATTGATATCTTTTCGCGGACTTGACTGAACGCGGGGGTTGTTAAAAAAAAGTTAGCAGAGCTACAAACAAGTAAGTATGTCAAGTGGTACTCTTTAGTTGGATTCACAGTCAAAAACTGTCAAGTTGTGCATTTTGCACTGTTTTTGGGATTGGAATGCGGTTTTTTTGGGTACATGACAGAAGAGGGTTGTTTTGTTACTTTTTTTACATTCACAAAGAAGTTGGTTGAATTGTTAGCGGAATCATCTCATCTGCCTGCCCACAGGCATGGAGAGGGGAGGGGGTCATGTGGGCACAAGATGGGGTGTTTCATTGTGTTTCGATCGAGACAGCCAGAGCCAGCAGTCGTCGGTCGATTCGATGGACTGATGGAACTCTTCTGTCTCCTTCTGCCAGCCGGCTCATGCTCATGTTACATTGTTGCGTGTCTTCGTGTCATCCATGTCTTCTTCTTTTTCTTTAATTTGCCCTTTTTGCAGACAGATGTTGTTTTTTTTCTCCTGATTAAAAGAAAGTTGATTTGATTTCTCTTTTCTGTGTTTTACGATTGTTTCTTGTTTCTTCCTTCTTGCTTTTTTTTCTTTGATTTTCACAGGCTTAATTGGACGTTACTGAGACGGGTAATTTGGCTTGGAAAAAAATATTTTGTTGGTCGTGGATATTTAATTTTCATGGGAACCAGCTTTGGCAAAAAAAAGGTTTGGTTTTTTTTCAAAAAAATAGCATGAATGCAGAATTTTATGATCCAAACGGAAATTTTTAATTTTATGGGTTTTCTGTTTTTTTGCTTTTTTTTGCAGAAGACCTTTTTCGTAGATTCAATTAGCCAAATCTTTTTTTTGTGGGTTTGTCGAAGTGGAAAACCTTGCGTAAAACTCCAAAAACTTGCCTTTTCAAGGGGGGCTTTGATGTGAGTTGCGCCGAAGGACCTTGCTTTTCTGATTGGCGTTTGTTTCATAACTTTTGCGTGCTTTGCTAATTGGACTGAAAAATCAGCAAATCGGTAGAAGAGACGATTATTGCGTCACGAAAAACGTGTTAAAAAAGCACTTTTGCAAAAATCCTCCATCAATTACGGCAGACACATTTGCGCTCGCTTGATTTAGTTTTGCTTTAGACTTTGTCAAATCAAATCGTTAAAATAGTCATTAAAATTTAGGTTTAGCTATTTGTCACCCCATTTTTGGATGTAGGGATGAATGGATGCGTTTTTCCTTTGACATTCATTCATTCCTCTCTCATTCTGATTTTAACTAAACAAGACACCTTTCTTTGCTTTTTTTGGCTTGTTTGCTCGCTCGCTCGCTCGCTGGGTGATTTGTGTGTGATGATGGATGCTCAACGGGTTTCATACCAGACTGGCGCGGGGCAAATAGTAAATAAAATGGATAGGTGTCGATTACGACAGAGATCGGCAGCGCGCAAAAGACGGATTTAGATGGATATTTATTATTTATTGCCTCGCTTTGCTCTTTTTTATGCATTTATCCTGGGGGGTTGAAAAATTTTGAGCAAGCGCGGGTCCATGTTTTGGAAGAAGAAGAAAATTTGATTGATCTTTTGGTTTGAAATTGATTTGGATCACGGAAACAAATTTGTTAAGTAAAAATTAAAATTAAAAATCCGATGGATTTTGATTTTGTCAGTTGATCGTTAAAAAATAACGAGAAATCAATTTTTTATTGGCCAAAAAAACAAATTTTAATTGCAAGAAAATCATGAAAAATAGAGGGGAAGATACTTTGTTTACGATTTGACAATCATAAAAATATTTCATAGCCTGGCTGCTGCAGTCAAAGCATGCCAGATGTTTTTGCTTGACTTTGAGAAAAAAAAGGGATGCTCTGGCTGCATGACAAAGATTAGACTAGGGAAATGCCGATCCCAATGATTTATTTATCGATAGAATTGATGGATTTAAAAAAAAAAAGAATTTTAAGTTATTTTTTGGTTTAAGAAAATTTGTTTCATGTCTTTCGGTTGTTTTTACGCCGACCTGGACAAGACGGATTAGACTGATGTTATACGATTTGTGAGGGATGAAAAATGGGTGCAGCAGTGCACTTCCGTTGTCTGTTAGCATTTTTTTCACGGTGTTGTTTTTTCTGCGGCTTTTCTCAATTTTTGACCTGTTTTTGCAAGTTCTGCTATTTTTTTCTTGCTTTTTTGCGTTTTTCCACCCAAAATAGGGTTTTTGGGAGAAACGTGTTTTCGTGTGATAATGGATTTTTTGCTTCTGTTTTGCTAATGAAAAATTAGAAATTGGTAAAAGAATGCTTTTGGTGGTTTTTGTCATTGAAAAATTCAATTCAATGCATTTTTGTCGGATATTTGTGAATAGTTCCGCGTTCATGATTTTTTTGATGGATCGAGAGTGATTTTTAAAAGCTCCTCATTTTTTCCGGTAAAAATCGAACGGAACGAAAAAGGCTCATTTCAACCAACGACGCAGCTGAAATTGAATAGGACACTTTTTTTCGTTGCTTTTAACCCCACCTGTTAGTCTTGCCGGATTACAAATTGTTGTTATTGGTCTTGCCACCCTGTGAAATCCGGCAGCTGAATAGGACTGACTGATTGATCTGATCGCCACCGCCACCACCATCGACGACGAAGACGAAAACGACGACTGACCGTCGAATTCTGCATCCATCCAGCCTGACTGGATTCCTTTTTTTCTTATTTTGCTTGACCACCCCGTCTTCATTCTTCTTTTCTCTTCCTCCTATCTCACCAGTGGTTTTGTCGATCGAGCGAAGCGACCACCCATCAATCCATCCAAACAAACAAGGATGATGACGTTCCTCTCCACGGCCAACACGCGGCGCTTTCGTCCACAGGAACCGCCGCGACCGCCCTCTCCGGCATCGAACCGGTCATCTGTCGCCGAAGACTGCACTGCTGCAGCGCTCAGGCAACTCACAGCAGTCGTACAACCGATGCCGAAATCACCAGATTCTCTAAGACGCGTCAACGGCACTCCCGTGCACTTTGAACCTTCGAGATTTCCTCCAGCGATGAATGGTACCGTCAAGCGGTTTCCAAGGGTTTTTCCGAGCGACAAAAAACCAACGCAGCCGGGGGCGAAGAAAAGTGAAGGGACGTCTGGAGGCGCTGGGCTTCCACCCCTTCCACCGAGTCCAAAACCACTCAGAAGGGTCAGTTGATGAGAAAACTCGCTAATTCGGGGATTTTTCAGCAGGAAGATTCGCAGGAATATCGACTTCAGACTTTGGAAACTCAGGTAAGTCCAGGTGAAGGTGCAGGATTCAGAGAAAAAAAAAGGTGAAGTGAAAAGTTGTGGATTGGTTGTGGTGAGGTAAGTTCCCCATATTTTTTTTGTTTTTTGAATTTCATTTGAGATTTTTTGGAGGATGTAAGATTTTTAGCGGTAGGCGATTATTTTGTCCACTGGGCTTCCAGATGTTGTAATTTGATCTGGAAAAAAACAGAAAAACTTGTCAAAGAGTTGGTCATTTTCGTTTTCTGAAGTGAATGAGGGGGCTCGGTTCTTTTTTTTGCAAGATAATTCAGCATGGGGTAGGATAAACAATAAAAAAACGAGAATAGGACCAGCAGGAAGCGATCAAGCAAAATTTTCATTGGTCTGTTGGGTCCGAAGCAGCAAGCGCCTAGCCTAGCTGGGCTAAATAATATTTATTTCGTATGTGTATATGCCTAAGGGGACGGCGGGAGTGGCAGAAGGGAGGACATCTGCTGGATCGGCGACAAAAAAGACGATAATGATGTCCGCAGGCGATTCGATGCGTGTGTAATATCCGTGCATTAGTATTTTTTGGTGGGATAGAGATGCTTTCATTTTGGATGGTCGTGGTGATTTTGATGGTGGTTGAAGTTAACGAAAATTATTTCCGGGTTTTTTGAAAGACAAAAAATTTTTGAAAGACAGTAAGGTCGATTTTCCAATTTATTTTTGTTTTGAATCCTTTTTGAAAAAAACGTTTTTTTTTGAGTCAAAATATAATTTTTTAGAAGTGAGAAATTTTTTAGAGGAACCGAACTTTTTAATTTATTTTTTTCATGGTTTTTTTTTGAATGCTCATTTGACTAATTTTGAATTAGAAATGGTTAAAGTTAGCGTCACGGTTTTTTTGAAATTTAAATTTAATTTTTGAAAGACAAAATTTTTGAAAGACAGTAACGTCAATTTTCCAATTTATTTTTTTTAAATAATTTTTTTGGACGGTTTTTTGAAAAAAAAGTTTTTTTTAGTCAAAATAGAATTTTTTGGAAGCGAGAAATTTTTTGAAAAACCGGACGTCAAATTTTTCAATTTATTTTTTTCAGGGTTTTTTGAATACTCATTTGACTAATTTTGAATTAGAAATGGTTAAAGTTAGCGTCACGGTTGTGATTGAAAACGATAGGTAATAATAACCAACTCATCCCTCTCTTTTCTGCTCCGTTCACGTCAGTCATCACCGACCGAATGCATCCACGTGGTTTCGAGGAATCCTCGCTGACTGGCGACGACTGCCTGATGAGCTAGGGGAACCTTTACGCATCCATCCCGCTGAGATAATCCGACTTTTAGTGTTTGGATCTGTCCTTTTTTTTACAGTCGTTGTCAGTCGACGACGAGGATGGTGGATTTGACGCAGCACGACGACTTTTATTATCGTGCTTGCTTTGTTTGGTTGTACTTTTCCTGGGGGCAAAAAAAATTGTTATGTTAGTGTTTTATTTTCCAAAAAAAAAACAGAGCGTGAAGCTTTTTTGTGTCTGTGTCGATAATGAAAAAAAAAATGTTATTGATTGTGAAAAACGTAGTAGATTAGTCATGGTTGAAAGATGCTCGAGTCAACCGCCTCCCTCCTCTTCCCTGGCGACCAGTCATCATCATCACCAGAATCATAGTGATAGCAGTAGCAGTAGTATTAGTAGTGGCTATTCTTCTCCCAAAATCCAAACCATTCGCTCAGGAATGACCTCACCACAACCACCACCACTACCAAAACAACAGCAACAACAGCCACCGCCACCCATCAAGTGTCGATGCTTTTTCCATCACGTTTATCCGACACTCGCCAAGTCTTATGCATGCGAGGTTAGGCTTGGTGGCATGATAAGGAAAGAGTCGAGTCAACGACGATGAAGGAAGGAGTCAACAACGAAGGAGGCGACGAAACGGATTGATTGTCTTCCGGGGAGGGCACCGGCATTTGAAGAAAAAAAAATTGGAGGGTGGTGATAATAGATTTTTTGTTTTACAGGTTCAACTCCTGCGAGAACAACTCCATGAAACGAAGGACTTGTTGACGGAAAAGCAGTCTGAAAACGATCGACTCAGACACCTCTTCCAGAGCAGCGAGGTGAGTCAACGCAAGGTGATTTTGGGTGGTGCAAAAAAATTTGGGGTGAAAAAAAAATTTTTAAAGGAGGATTTTTGGAAAAAAATGAGAAATCTAAAAGTTCGGTTTGGCCATGTTTTTTTTATTTTTTGCTCTCGTGAATTTTCTTTATTGCTGAATTTTAATTTCTTTAAAAATTGCAAAAATGCGTAAAAATAATTTTTTTTATTGGATTTCTGAGAAAAATGAGAAAACTAAAAATTTATGCTCGCCACATTTTTTTAGTTTTTTGCTTTCATGATTTTTTTTTATTGCTGAATTATTATAAAAGTTACAGAAAAAAAAGAAATTTTTACGATTTTTTGCGAAAACATTTTTATTGAAAGCAGCCGTTTTTTCGACCCATTTTATGCCCTGACAGCCAAAATTAATTTTTGAGCCGCGATCGAACCAACGACAGATGATTCACATCGTATCGATTGGGTTGACTGACTTTACGCAGACCAGACCTGGGAGGCACGGGCCAAACGGAACGCTCGCTTTTCTGCGTCGATGATTGCCTCGGCCTCTCTGTAGTCAGTCTGACCGCTTGATTCGCTCTGTTGTTGAGTCGAAAAAATGTTCTTACAATTCTTAGGACTCTATTGGCTCTTTGAAGTCCTGTTTTTTATTTTTAGAAAAATTTGGGTTGGTTCACAGAATTTTCATAATAATCGATGAATGACTGAAAAACAAGTTGTTTTTTTTCAGCCAGAACAACTCGTCAAGCTGAGGGAATGCCTGACAACAGCAGAAGCAGACGTAATCAAGTGCCAGGAGGAGATGAATCAGCTCAGAAGAAAGTGCCAGGACGAGAACGGACAGCAGAAGAAGCCGCCGTCTCCGCCTGTCGATTACAGCAGGAAGAGCTCCAACAGCAGCGATACTGGCAGCGTGCTGTGAGTTTTTTTGAATCGGAGCAGAAAATGGGGTTGGGGTGAATTTTTTTGTCGAATTTCATTTGTTTTTAAAATTTGAAAAAAGGATCTAAAAGTAATTTTTTTGATTTTTTGTCATATTTTTATTGGTGGGTTTTGGAAATCAAAAATGAGTTCTATAAAAAAAAACGTTTTTTGGGCCTAATTTTAAACATTTTCAAAAATTTGGAAAAAAAATTTTACGATGGAGCACAGAATTTTTTTTATAAAATCGGTCCTAGGGCGTATTTGTTACATTTTTGCCCAAAAAAAACATGTTTTCATTTTTTTAATTTTTTTAGGAATGACGAAATCGGCGAGCGCCTAGTTTCCCTGCTCAAAGTCCAGGTCGGCGTCCTCTCCAAAATCCTCCACGCCACCTCATCCGGCGCAGTAGGCTCTCTCCGACCCACGGTAGATCGTCTCGTACGCACTACCGCGAGCATCGATTGCCACGGTCGATCCGGTGTCGCTGTCTCGAGGCTGGAGAGCGTCTTCCTCGACGTAGTAGCCGCCTACGATCGTCTTGGAGGCATGGTCGACGACACTTGCGCTCGACGATCGGCTTCTGTCGACGCGACGACGATGACCGAAGTTGACGAGCCAACTTCGGAGGACTTCCTCGTCGAAATCCGACAACTCGAAGGCGAACTCGACGAAAGCCACATCGCGCACAACGAAGAAATGGACGCGCTCCGGGGCGACTACGAACGAGAAATTCGGGTTCTCCGCGAACGCGTTGAACACGAAGAAACCGGGCGTAGAAGGCTTCAGGAAGAGCTACAGACGATTCACGCTTCCACGGAACAAAGAATCGCGGCTGTCAAATCGACGTTTGAAGAGACGATTGCCGAACTCAAGGCACAGTTTGAAGTTGATCTCGCGAGACTGAAAACTGAGCACGAATCCGAACTCGAAGATGAGAAAAACGCGACCCGACTCGCGCTGGACGCTGTTCGACGCGCGCACGAAGAAGAACTCCAGCAGACCGTCGACAAGCTCAGAAGGGAATCTGCGAGCCAAGCGGTGTCTTCGTCGTCCTCCGACCGGCAATCCAAGGTCATCGACCAAATCACGTCGGAGCTCACAAATCTCTCTGCCATGTACTCGGCAAAGTGCCTCGAGAATTCTCAACTTGATGAGAAGATGCAGTCCCTCATGGTCGATAAGGAAAATCAATCGGAGAAGAAGTCAGTTGTTTTTTTGGGGGTTTTTTTCTAGAATTTTTTTTGGGTTTTTTGGTGTTTGAGCGGTGATTGATTGATTTATGGCAGTTTTTTTGGGGTAGACAATGTTGTTTTAGATGGTAGAGTTAGTTGGGGGAAGTCAGACTACATACAAGATCAGGACTGAACGTGACGTCATATTCTACTTTTGGGGAGAAAACCCCCGATTTGCAGACGCAGACGTCTTGTGTTGCGTCTTGTTAGGCTCATGTTGTCGTATGTTTTTTTTGGTGTAACGCTCGGGGCCAATTTGACTCTGAAAAATCACGTAGCAGACAGGAGCATGGAATATAATTTTTTTACGATCACGCAAACAAACAAACAACGTTTTAGTATTTTTATTTTTAAATAATAAAAATTTTTGCAGGGAACTGGAACTTCAAAATCGCAGACTGCAACGCGAACTTCGTCAGAAGGACGTCGTCATCGATGAACTGAAGCTTCGAGTCACCTCTCTCGAACGCAAGCTTGACATTGAGCCATCTGGTAAGTTCGTTCACTCTTCTTCACAACAACTCGCTTTTTCTCATGCCAAATGAAGAAGAAAAAAAATCAGGCAACAACACGACACACCTAACTCTTCTTTTTTTCTTGCACGACAAAAAAAATAGTTACAATATTTAAAAAAACATTTTGTTGACTAAAAAATAACAAAAAAAACATAATTTTTAACGATTTTATTTTTTGTTTTATAACCCAAAAAAAGTGACATTTTTGAAAAAAAAAACATAACCAAGCTTTTTTGGAGATTGTTTTGTTGTCTCGAATTTGGCGGGAACTGGCTGATTCTTGTGTTTTTTATGCATTTTTAAAAATGACTAAACTTTGCAGACTTCGTCGACATCTCGCGACGGTAAGGATTGACTGAATTGTTGCTCCCTGGCGTAAAAAAAGGGGTGACAGTGCGCTAACATGTGCCATACAAACAAACAAACAATTTCGAACTCATGCACGCCTCTCACGTCCACCTGCACGATTTCTTTTGTTTGATGCACCCAACCAGCTTTTTGGTTTATCGAGGGACGCTCCTACCCTTTTCTTGCCCGTTTTAGGACCCAGCACCACCGTCGGTCGCGAAGCCGACCCCCAGCCGCAGACTCCCTCTCCACCGGCTCGTCCACCAGCGTCGTCAACATTGGAGGCGACCCCGCAACAACAGCAACCGCAACCCCCACCTCGACCCGGCGCTACGGGCCAAACAACAACGGCAGCCGGACTCTCTATAGCGGCCGTTCACTTTCGACCACCTGCTGTCGGCCAGTCACGTCTACCACACTCACGACGGCATGACCAGCGCTACCACAGCAATCCCGTCATCCCGGTCATGTCTGAACTCCTCGCCGCGAGCAACAGCCATCGAGGATCGCCTAATACTACGCAAACGGGTAACAACGCCTCGCTGCTGGGTGGCAGCGATGGCATGGCGATGATGGATGACGCGCCCCGCCTCCCAGCCATCCCTGTTGCCGAGAGAAGGAAGTTCTTCGAACGCGTCGCCGAGTATAACTCCTTCTTCTGACATGAATAACCCTACTCAACTCAATTCGCGCTCGCGTTCGCGCCCTCACCTTGCCCCTTCTTTGATGGATTGATTGATTGGTCAATCCTTTTGTATGATACCGTAACCATGATGCATCCTGTCGTCTAACGCTGGCCCCGAACTCCTTTTGAATTCTTTTGTAACAATGTTTTATACTCTGCCCCACCCCCGAGCCAATTTATCCCATGACGACACCAGAGGGGATATAAAGATGTACCTTTATCATTTTTACTTTTATTATGGCACGGTTGTCAAGTTGAAATGTGTGTGTGTGAATATACCGTGCAATAAATTACGGATTTTTTTTGGCTGGAAGAACGTTTTTTGGGAACTTGGGAAATTTTCAGAAAATTTGCATGAAATTTTTTGATTCAGGTAGAATTTTGAAATTAAATTTTTTATTTTTTAAAATTTTACGATGAATGATTTTGAAATGAAAAAAATCTTTTGGTAAATAAAATCTGTTTCTAAATTTTGAATACATTTTTTTTCAAAATTTTAAATAATTTTTTTTCAAAATTTTATTCATTCATTCAAAAGAAAAAAAATAATAGAATTTGAAAAAAAAAGTTTATGTGAATTATTAAAAAATTTATATCATTTTCTAACATATTTTTTATAAAAAATTATATAAATTTTTTGTAACGTAAAAATTTTGTATGTTAAAAAAACAATTTTAAATGCAATTAAAAAAATTTCTGAAATCAATAAAATTTCTGAAATTAATATTTATTGGTTCAGAATCTCTGGACTTGATTGTTTTTCAAAAACCGAATTAGAAATTCCCAGGGTTTTCCTCCGAACGCAATCACAATTTTTTAACATGCTTTTTTTCGTTTGGTGATTAAATTATTCAAATCCCCCGATTCTCAAAAGTTACGCTACGCTACGCGCTCGTGGCGTCCGTCCCTCCGGTGCTGTTGCGTACGTGAACCAAAGATTGACAGTGCATCCAGCGTAGTACCCTCACTCCATCATTTCCGGGGTGATCGACCGGGGTTCTGAAAAACACATACAAAAGGTAAATGGTCGACGACCTCGACGCATCGCAATCGACTTAATCCAAGATTGTGTTTTTTTCACGTGCTGGATAACAAAGGAGAGTATTCAGGTGCAAAGGATTGGATCCTTTTATTGATGTCAGTTTTACAGATTTGCGGGGGTCGTTTCCGGCAAAAGCAGATTAAAAATTCATCTTTTATTGAGGCTTTTTTGATCCAAACCAGGTGTTTGAAAATTCTGAAATGTATAAAAAATGTTGAAATGGATCAAATGTTTTTTGACCTTGAATGATACCCTCTACCGTAATCTGCAAGATGTTAGATTCAAAACAAGACAGAACGAATAAACAAGTTTACAAACCAAAGGTTATGTTAGAATTTTCGTTTCAAGACCAGTGTTGTCGGGTTACCCGACCCGAAACCCGACAACACTTTGGCCGTTGTCTCTGGAAAATGGTGTGCTGTCAATCAGCGCTATGGATTCTACCGCGACCGCGAACATAAAGCGAATGCTCTGCCGATGAACTCTCCGGGTATGCTGTCAATCAACGTCGTCGTGGCTAAGTTAGGGAAGCCAAACAACTCGCGCGCTGCCGAACAGCGGCGTCAATTGACCCCTCAGGTGTGTTGACGGCACATGGTGGAAGCATTTGTTTGCGTTTTGCGTCGTAGAATATATGGGACGCATCTACCTGAATCATCTGGTGCCCGCGATGCACAAGGCGGCGACCGTGCTGCTTGCACAATATTAAATCAATTATTTTCTTGTTTTGTTACCAAACGCGATTTTTTGCCTGTGGCGGATTATATAAAATTTTCGGGTTCAATTTCGGGTCGGGTTACCCGAAAAATTTCCGAACCCGACAACACTGTTCAAGACTGTTACGCGTAAACTCATTTTTCGTGCCAAGACCAACATCATATTGTATTTTCGTGTCAAGAGCAACTGATTTCTTTTTAGGACCCAGGTTGTTGTTTTTTCGCATCGAAACCAACTTATTATCATTTTTTTCATGTCGAGACCAACAATTGCCATTAATGCAAAACAAATCAGTTCAGAGTACAACAAAAACCAATTTATAGCTTATTTACGCATTATTTATAGACTCATTTCCATTTTTGTCCACTGAAGCCCATAAAATCGGGAAAATCAAAAAGCAGTAACAAAAAAAAGCGAGGCATAACCGATACTTCATGACTTTCACGTGTAACAGGAGTATATCTAAAATTGAGTTTACGATCGATCGCGCGCTATATAAATACACACTACTTCGATAGAGACCGTAAACCCAATTAAGCGATAGATAACGTTTGTTTGGCAGCGATAAAAACAATTGACTAAATTTGTGATAATGTGCATGGACATGTCATATTTATCAGCAAAGATAAATAGACAGACACCATATTTTGCTGATAACGATGTTTCATCAAAAAATCGGGGAAACATCTCAAACCACTAATCACAATGACGACGACCACAACTGCATCCGCAATTGATAGCATTTGAGAATTTGATAACAACAACACACACACATACGCAATTAATTTGTCAAACTTGTGCGTGGACTGAGTGGGCGTTTCCAGCCTAACTACCTACCTACCTACCTGCCCTACGCAAAAGGAAGAAAAGAAAACGCTCATTCATTGTTGGGTGCAATTGTTCAAATTTTTGTACTGTTCTATGAAAAATCAGTTATTTTGTTTTTCGAAAATCATTCGCGTATGTATGTATTTTTGGTTTGTATTACTGTAGCGTGTGTTTGTGTCTCGGCACGCCTTGGCACGGATCCAGCTTGTACCCTGTACACGCGTCACAGGTCAGGTCTGCAGTCGTGATTGTTTTACGATCGCGATCGTTGACGATAGACAAAAACAGGCTCGGTGGTGGTGAAACTGATAGCAACCTACCTGGACGAAGAGTGTTGTGTGCGCGATATTTTTTGTGTTCTTGTTTCTTAACAGAATTCGTCCCACATCATCTCCTTTTTTTGTTCACAGGTATTTTTCTGCATTCTTCTATTCTTCGATTGTTCCGCATCGCAGACTGGTTTCACGTGGAGCAAAAAAAAGGGATTTGTGACACGCCTCCCGATTCCATTCCCAGGTCTATGTACCCTCCCATTTTTTTGAGAGGAAGTGTCATACTACCTGTACGTATACCTGTTGATTCCGGTGCCTGCCTTCCTCAGTGATGGTTGAAACCTCGCCGAAGCCTTCGACCTCTCCTGATCCTGTCGATGCCGTCGAACTCGGAGAAATCAAATCCAATGCGCCGTTGTGCGATCCAACAAATGACAACGGCCCGACGACGTCTTCTGAATCCACGGCATCAATGGTGTCTGAGGCATCAGAAACCCCCTCTTCTTCGGATTCTGATGAACCACTGACAATGTCCATGGATCCCAGAAAATCCGTCCAACTTCAGGTACCTATACCTGATTTACCTGATTCTCCTCCACCAAGTCAGACTTCACCTGTGCCAGAGGGTCATGATCTGCCTCCGTGGTACAAAAGCATGCCTACGATTGTTGAGGATGAAATTGCATGTGATACCATTCACGTAAGCTTTATTTAAATTCAATGTTTTCAAGTTTTAAATTTATTGGATTTAGACAAATCGCTCGGCTTCTGTTTCGTACGAAAGCACTCTGCACAGCCAGTGGGATCCATACATGTCCCTGGAGCAGCCTCCGAACATTGATATGTACAACATGACAATTCAGAAGTACCAGAGACCTACGTTGCCGGAACTTATGCACGGCGCGTTGGCGGTCAAGAAAGGTGATTATCAGGATCCGTTGGTGAGTTTTTGAGATGTTGTGTATGAAATTTTAAAAAATAAAAAAAAAACAAAATGTGTGCATGAAAGCTTAAAATTTTAAAAAATTAATGCTGACTAAAAATTTCTGTTTTTAATTTTTTTAACTTTTGTTGAATCAATTTTTTGGCGCGTAAAATATTTTTTTACGTAATAAACATTTTTTTCCTGTCAAAAAAATATTCAAATGTAATTTTTCTACTTTGCCAAAAAAATCTTTTGTTTTCCTGTTTTTGCGTTGAATGTTTCGATTTTCTAATACCGTTCATTCCAAACCTGTCAACAAGCCAGGAACTCTTATTGTTTTCTTCGAATTCAATGACACACAAAACATTGTTTTCAAATTTTCATGCATACGGGGTTTTTTCTTTTTTTTTGAATTTTCCTTCAATCAACTTTGATTACAGGAAAGAAGCCATTCAGATGCCCAAGGCATGAGCAGGCCAGAAGTTAGGCGAATGAGCAGCAACATTGAACAGCTGCATTTCAAGCATGAACAAAAACCACAAAAATACCTAACCTGGCTCTCTGGAGTTTATGTGCCAGCATTTACAAACATCGTCGGCACAATACTGTACATGAGAATGGGTACCGTTGCCGGCCATGCTGGCATCCTCGGCGGGATTGGAATCGTGCTGTTCTCGACGTTCATCATCAGCATTACGGCACTTTCATTAACCGGCATCTGCTCCAACGGCAAAACCCGCAAAGGAGGCCTCTACTACATCGTATCCCGGGCCCTCGGCCCTCAAGTAGGCGGAGTCATATCAATAGTCTTCAGCCTGGCCAACATTGGCATGGCAGCGGTGTATATCACGAGTTGTGCCGAATACGTCAGTGATGCACTCGTCGAATACGGATTGACTTACATTTCTGGTGACAAAACAACAGACAACAGAATTTTTTCGATGGTGATCGGCGTAATCATCATGCTTATCACCTTTATGGGCCCCAAAGTCGAACAAAACGTGACATGGTTCTTCTTTAGCACGTACTTCATATCCTACCTTGACTGGTGTATTGGCACCTTTCTACCGGTGAGCCGAGATCAGGCTGTACGTGGTGTCACAGGATATTCGCTGACGACGACTGCTATGAATTTTCTACCTGAATGGAGAGGCTCTGATTTTTTCACAATGTTCGCAGTATTCTTTCCGGGATTTACCGGCATGCTAGCAGCTACCATGTACGTGGACCAACTTCAGAATCCTGGAACAGACGTTGCAAAGGGGCTGTTCTCGTGCATTGCCTCGACAGCCGGGATGTACCTGTTTGCTGTGATTGCGTGTGGCGCGACGTCGGTTCGGGATGCCGATATGATCAATGAACCGGTATTTGACAACTCTACTGGGCTATGGAAGATACCACCGGATTGCGCGCACGGCAATGAAAACGGCACGTGCAAATACGGACTTATGAATCATAACCAGGTAGGTCAGGGGTGCTACAAATAAGTAAACCGCATTTTTTATTTGCAGGCAAAAATAAATTTACTAATTATAATTTTGTCAATGATGTTTGTTTGGAAAATTTTACATTGTTCATTGTTTCATCTGCATTAAAAAAATTATTCTGTAGAATAGAAACAAAATTGAGCACCGATCAAAAAATGGTCTAAAAACGTCACAACCTACAATTCCGTGAGAAACTTAGCGTGTGTGCAAAGAACAGAATTACACTAGGCAATAAAATCTGTTTCTCTGTTTTGCTCTTTTATGACTGACTCATTTACCCCTTTAACGAGTCATGAGTTCTGCCAACCGTATAACAAACCAATGGGAATGTCAAACAAAAACTATCGCTTGGGGTAACAAAATATGAGCATTTTTAAAACAATTTTATTTTTCACAAATACGAAGTTCTAAATTATATAAGTTTAACGATTTAAAAAAAATTGCGCCGATATCAACGATAAAATATGGAAAAAAATAAATTACTATATCTAACATTTTTCTCGTAACTATTTTTTTCCTTAATTTGCGCACGCGGTATGCATTTCTCTCGTCGTCTGACCGTCTCTCGGTCTTTCATACTTCGGACACTTTCAATGCACACTCTTTATAAAAGTCGCGAATGTTGGTCAAAACCTCGGCGGCTCAACTTTTCGGACTAAATCGTCTCTCGGGGTTGCTCCTGCGCCATTCACTCGTGAGTGCTGCACAGTCGAGCCCAGAGTAGTAAATGAAAGTTTCTGTACACAAAACAGTGAAATTTGAAGAGCCAGCCAGGTGAACCTCCGATGTCGGGTCGTTGATATCGGCGGAATTTTTTTCGACATCCAGTTATTTTTTGCCTAACTTGTATTTATAGAACGCACAATTGTATAAAAAAAAGTCAAAAGTGCAGTTTGCATGAACATAAAAAAACACAGTTTACAACTGCGTGTCAAGTAAACCAAATTCTAAATTAAAATTTCAGATCGCAGAAATCGAGAGCGCATGGACCCCTTTGCTGACCCTGGGCATATTTGGCATGACCATTTCTTCAACAATGACCAACCTCGACCAAGGACCTCTAAACTTCCAAGCCGCGTGCAAAGACCAAATTTTCCCGTACATGAAATACTTTGCCAAAGAATACGGTCCCAACAATGAACCTCGACGAGCTTACGTCTTCTTCGGCGTCATTACACTTATTTTGTCTCTCGTAGGCGATACAGATACCACCAGCACGATTGTTACGAACTTGTTCATGTTAATGTATGCCCTCGTCAACTACGCTGTCTTCGACGCTTCTTTTGCGCAGTCACCGGGCTGGCGACCGGATTTCAAGTACTACAACATGTGGGTGTCTCTTCTCGGTGCCATTCTAAACATCTGCGTCATGTTCGTCATCAGCATTGAATATTCCCTCGGGATTCTCGTGATTACGGCGTTGACTATGGCATACTTCCATTATTGGCACCCGGAAGTCAACTGGGGTGATACTAATCAGGCACATACCTACCGTAACGCGCTCAACAGTCTGTACAAGTTGACAAGTACGGAGATACACGTCAAAAATTACCGACCACAGATTTTGCTACTCACGGGAAATCCTGCGAGCCGAGTGCCGTTGTTGGATTTTGCTAACAGCATCACGAAGGGAAATTCCCTGCTTATTGCCGCTCACGTTTTACCTGTAAGATTTTTAAAATTTTTGTTTTTAAAAATTTTTCTAAAATTAAAATTTTTTACGTAAAAATTTTTTTTAATCAAAAATTTTTTTTATCAAAAATTTTTTTAATCAAAAATTTTTTAAAATTAAAAATTTTTTTAAATTTAAATTTTTTAAAATTAAAATTTTTTTTAATTTAAATTTTTTTAAATTAAATTTTTTTTTACCCAAAAATTTTTTTAAATTAAATTTTTTTTAAACTAAATTTTTTTTTATTTTTTAAAAGTTGACCACTGTTTCGGTTATAGGTGACAGGTGCAAGCACATTTCTACAACAACAAGCCGAGTTAACACGCTGCCTGGAGCACTGGCTCAAGAAGAACAAAGTCAAGGCTTTTTACGTTTCGGTAGCCAATGAAAATCTACGCGCAGGTGCGCAAAGCTTTATCCAGACAGTCGGCATCGGCAGACTGAAGCCAAATGTGATAATGGTCGGTTTCAAGACAAACTGGTGGAAACTCGATCGTCGGGAGATCAAAGTCATCGACGATTACGTCGGCGTTTTGAGGGACGCTTTTGAAGCCAATTACGGTGTTGGTATTCTGAGAAACCGTAATGAAGGCTTCGATCGTGCGGATACACTGCTTGAGTTGAAAGTCCGCGATATCGACGCACTCAAAAATCTGGAACCCGGGAATTCGTCCAGTGACACGGATCCGGGAGTCGTTAACACGCTTCTCGACGTTACTAAAGACGATTCGTTTGGTTCAAAGTTGGACAAATTCGTCATGCGTAAGTTCGGCTGCTGATACAATCATAGACATTTGATTTTATTATAGACAACAAATTCTACTCGGACAAATGGGTGTTTGAAACAATCCAGCGCGACGCCGGTCGCGGACTCAGATCCGAAGCACTTCGCAAAAAAGTTTCCATTTTCAACCTCGGCGCACACAAAGTCGCGGACGGTGGCGTGACCAGTTCACCTGCGCTCTTCGCAATGGGCGGTGGATCGGAAAGGGATATGTTGAACATGAATCCCGGCCTGAAGATCAATGATTCCCTCCGACGCAGCTTCAACCAGCGCACGATTCAGGAGAAACAAGATCTCGCGGATCACATGAATCGCTTCCACAAACCCATCAAGCAAGGCGTCATCGATGTCTGGTGGCTCTACGACGACGGCGGTCTGACCATGCTCATCCCTCACCTGTTGCGCATGCCAAAGTCGTACCTTGAGGGTGGACGACTCCGGATTTTCACACTTGCCACGTCGCAGGCATTTGTCGATGCGGACGAAGCTAACATTGCCGCAATGCTTACAAAGTTTCGCATCAGCTTTGCTAACGTCATGGTTATCCGGGATATCGGGGCTAAGCCGCATAAATCTACGTAAGTATTTTCAATTATGTATATTTCATAAAATAGAAATTTTTTCAGAATCCATGAATTTGAGCTGATAATTGAACGCTGGAGGCAACATCCGGAGGAAACGACCACAGGTTATATTACAGCCGAAGAACTCAAACTGCAAAAGTACAGAACATCTCGGCAACTTAGGACACGTGAACTCTTGGAACTTCATTCCAAGGAATCTTCACTTATCGTAATGTAAGTTTTTTGCGCGGCAAGAGAATATTTTTGAGGCAAAATGGCAGAAATCAAAAATTTTTTTAAACACATTTTCCCTTCAGAACACTCCCAATTCCACGACAAGACATCTCATCCTGCCTCTACATGGCGTGGCTTGACATCATGACCCGAAACCTGCCACCCGTACTTTTCCTTCGCGGAAACCAAACCAGCGTTCTTAGCTACTACGCGTAATCGGTGCTTGTTGATACAGTTACACCGGCTATCAGTATACATTTTTTTTCCGGTTTTACATTTTGTTGTACAGAAGATTCATTTTTTTCCCGACACGCAGTTGTAAACTGTATTTTTTATGTTCATACAAACTGCACTTTTGACATTTTTTATACATTGTGCGTTCTATACATACAAGTTAGGCAAAAAATAACTGGAAGTAAAAAAAAATTCCGCCGATATCAACGACCCGACATCGGAGGTTCACCTGGCTGGCTCTTCAAATTTCACTGTTTTGTGTACAGAAACTTTCATTTACTACTCTGGGCTCGACTGTGCAGCACTCACGAGTGAATGGCGCAGGAGCAACCCCGAGAGACGATTTAGTCCGAAAAGTTGAGCCGCCGAGGTTTTGACCGAAATTCGCGACTTTTATAAAGAGTGTGCATTGAAAGTGTCCGAAGTATGAAAGACCGAGAAACTGTCAGACGACGAGAGAAATGCATACCGCGTGCGCAAGTTGAGGAAGAAAAAATTTTTACGAGAAAAATGTTAGTTTTAGTAATTTATTTTTTCTCCATATTTTTATATACTTTTCATCAAATTAACAAAATAGAACCTCGTAATCAGCATTTTTGCATGTTTTGTGGGTATCGTGACGATCGTATTTGTGAAAGTGGCAATTTGGACAAAATTTGGTAAAATGCCGCGTGTATTCGTTCATCCAACATTTGATCCCTGATTTTCCGTACTTTCCGGTGCAGCAGTGCTCGTCATCCCTGAATTTGTTGCACGCACTCGCGCACAGCACCACCCGGTTGTTCTTCCACACTTTGAGTTCTTCTGGGCAATTGATGAGTGTCGCCCAATTATCGGTGCCAATGGGGTCGCAGTCATTGTCGCCGTCGACCGGGCGCACAATCATAGGTATGTTGAATCCGTCGGTGAAGGACAAATGATAATAGTCCGTATTATTTCTGCCCGTCAACGTTATCCACGCAACTCCGGGGCCGGGGTCGCCCAAATTGCCTCCGCATCCGAGAAACGGTCCACAGGAGCCTGTCTCGCAGTCGTATTTATGATTTGATTGATCGCATGATGTTCGGGCCCAGATCCGGCCGGATGTCCAATTGTCTGGAACCTCGAATTCTATGGATTCGAATTTGTGCATGAGTTTCTCCCCTCCTTGAAAGGGGATACTGTCTTTGGCGTACCAAGCTGGCCAGATGGGAAAATCGCAGCGATTGACAATGCGGATCTGGCGACCTAAAAAATCCGTTGAAAGGAAAAATATGCAAAACAATATCCTCACCATTGATGGCGATTATACAAGTCAGAAGAAGTAATGCAACGTTCTCTAGCATTTTTTAAGCAGAATTAAACAAATGAGTACAACTTTCGACATTAGTCTCCGTATTTATGACAGGTGATGCCTGCACGTGAACGATCGAGCGTTGAACATGATTGATCGAACTGGAGGGATTGCAAACTAACAAACCCCCAGGTCGACTCCATAGTTTCGTCTTGCAGATGACTCATTGTTTTTTTTATCGGCAGATGAGGTAAAAAGTTTTGTTTATTTATTCACAAAAATTAAAACTAAAAAAAAAATTTTTTAATTAAAAAAAAATAAATAAAAGAGCGGCATGAGTTTTCAAAGTTACACGCGACCATAACGAGAAATTTTGTTTAAAATGATTTTTTAAATTTCTTTATTTTAAATTTTTTAAATTTTAAAATTTTTTTAAAATTTTTTTTTATTTTAAAATTCTTTTAAACTTTTTTAATTTGAATTTTTTTTCAGTTTTTTTTAATTTTTTTTCAATTTTTTAGCTTTCGACAAAAACGAAAATCACATTCGTTTTTTTTACTGAAGCTGACTCATTTTTTTCTGAGGACGAGATTTAAAACATTTTATTTTCTTCAAAAAATCAAAAAAATGCATGTGAAAAAAGAGAATGAAAGTGTGATAAAAAAAAGTGTTGTTTTTTTGAAACTGTTAAAAACAGTCAGGTGATGGATGCCATGGATTACGGTTATTAGGCGGGGTTTTCGTTGATTTTGTTGATGTACTCTTTGAATTCTGAAAAAAAAATACAGGTATGAGTTATCAAAGTTTTACACGTGACCAACCGTCAAAGCTGATCTTCTGGTCGCCATCCTTGTCGGCAAGCTTGATAATGTTGATGAGGAACTTGAGGTTCGTCTTGAAGATGGGGTCCTTCTCGTGGCCTTTTTCGGCGTTCAGAAGCATGACCAGGATGTCTTCTTTTCCTGGAAAAAAAAATTTCTTTTAGTAAAAATAAATTTTTAGGGTGAACTCACCGATGAAACCGGACATGTCCTTGTCGTGATCATGGAACATGTCACGGAGCTGCTTGTCCCAGGCTGCCATTGTTTCTGAAAGCCAATTTAACTAATTAACCCAAAAAAAAAATAAAATAGCTCGAAAGCACGGGCAACATCGCGTTTTGAAAACTGAATGAATTGAAGCCTGGAAGCTCTTCCAGCCAGGTGGATGACTTGTTTACGGTTGGGGTAAGTGCAACTTGAAGGACGACAAACAACGCGCAGGAGCTCAAGAGTATCGCCAGGGGGAGGCTGGGAAGGGGAGGCTTTAAACAAAACTTGTCAAATTCTCTCCGGAAGAGAATTTGAAGCGAGCGCGAATAACATGCACTGCAGATCCCGGCTTACTCGTCTTAAGCGCTTTAACTTTTGTTATTTTGAAACCTGGAACCGAGAGAGGGGGTTGGAGCAAGTTGATTATGAAGCATTAAGGAACTGGGTTGCTTACAGAGTTCAGGATAGACTAATCTTTTCTACCGATCTCCAGTTCTGAATCAGCTAAAAAACAACTTTTGTGTTTGAACAAATGAATCAGGCTTTTTTTGAGGGAGTTGTAAACAACAAGGTTGGTAAATTTTCTGTATCGGATTACTACAAAACTTTTTTGATTGATGACTGTGCTTCGATCTGAGCGAGTTCATCTAGATAAACTACGTTAACGTTAAAATGAAACTGTTCGACATGCGCGTGCCGTTCGACGACATGGACGCTTACGACTTTTAAAGCTACTTGAATTACAAAAAAACATCTTCGATGTGTTTTTCTCGTAATTTCAGGAATATTTCGAGTGTATTTTTGAATTTCTTCGTAAAATTTTGCCAAAAAATTGCCTTTGAGTGTTAAAAAAATTTACATTAAAAAACAATTTTTAAAAATTAAAAAAAATTCAGCTGCCTAAAAAAATTTTTTTCAGATCCATAGCACATAATCTACGGTAATCCAAAATTGAATTTTTGCCATTTTTGGCACGTTGCAGCTAACATACTATGAATGGCATTTCCAGAGCCAGGGTGACACCTTTTCAAATGCAAGTATCGGCATTTTTGAAAAAAAATATTTTTTTAATGGTTTGTCATTAAAAACTATGCGTTGATCACGATGTCACAGAGATTCCCAACATCAGACACAAATTTGACGCAGTCAATTTTTAGTACCACATAAATTTTGAGATGACTACCATAACTCACCTGTCACCTGGGCTTCCCTCAGTACAGATTGAGTTCCCGAGAAAGGAGTGTCCCTTGTAAACTAAGCACTTGAACATCCAGTACACTCACAACAGTTACGACTGCTTTTTAACCTCCCGGGACACGCTAGATGTGTCGAGACGGGATAAAGGGCGGTGAACTTGATCTCGGCTGGTCTCACGAGCACGTTGCATTGTCTCAAGAGCCTTTTTTTCCGCGAGGCAAAAAAAAATTGAGTTCGAGTTTACCCTTCGAGCAAGTAAATACTAAATATACAAGTCAAGACCGTGGTCTACAGAAGCCACAAGTCTTCGGACAGTAGTCAATGGCATTTTGCCGGGTGGCAGGCGTTTCGCAGGATCCAAGACGGCCGTGGTCGGATGCAGGTGAACAGAGCGTGTTGTATTTGAGCGTGTCGGACGTATCAAAGCATTTGGAATCTTTAAAATAAAAAAAAAGTTGGTGGATGTTTATGAAAAGGGAAGAAGACAAACCATCGCAATTGCAACAAGATCGACGGCACATCCGAAGCATGTAGCCGGGCTTGGTAGAGCAGAGACCGTCGAGGGCTTTGCGCAGACAGTCCTACAAAAAGGGAACGGTCAACAACGATTTTGACCTTACAGAGCTCAAAAAAGTCGAGTGAAGAGACTTTTTTTGCAACTTTTGATTGTTTGCACAATTCAAAAAACGTTCATTTGTCAAAAATGTTTTTACAATTTGTTTTATGTTTTCGCTGTGAGACAAAAAAACTTACAGGTAGCCGATCCATGCAGTTTCCAGCCTCCTTCCTCGGGCACTCAATTTTGTCTGGATGCAGTCCAGGTGGCAGGTGAGAGCTGAACGTCGTTTTATTTACTTTTGCACTTCCAGCCAAATAAGCAGGTAGCTTTCCAGTCGGCAACGCAGTTTTTCCAGTTCTGATTTTGAAATCGTCGAGACTGGCAAAAATCGAACTTTTGCTTGCTCTGTGATCAAAAACTTGAGTTCCCTTGAAGCTGTGCATTGCCTGAGGCGTCGAAACGGAAAACGACGATTTTTTTGCTTGGAAAATTCCGCGCGAAGAACAATTGTACCATTTGTTAACCTTAGCAACATCTAAAGGGCTGAGTGCCTTTCTCTGACCCATTTCTTTGATTTTGGCACTAAAAACGTTATCAAAAAAACATCAGAATTCCAATACGCATTGAGACCAACTTTTGAATTTTCGGCACAATTGTCGGGATTTTTTTATCCAAAGAAAAAGCATTTTTTTCGTAGTGCATGATGCTGTAGAGATCGTAGTCTCCCATGTCGTCGACCGGCTCCCGTTCCCGCTTGTCAAACTGCTTGATCCTGTTTGTCTGGATATTGGCGTAATTCAGTGAAATAAAATCATCCCGGTCAAAGCGAGAATGTTCGTGGAAAAAACCAAGCGTATGCATGAGTTCGTGAATGATAATTCCTCGTCTCCAGCATTCTGTGCCAAGCGAGATTTCCTGTCCGACGCCTGCCAGGTCAGCCTGAAGTCCGACATACGACCAACACCCGTCGCCGCGAATTACTCTACAAAAACATTTTTTATGCTTAAAAAAATTTTCAAAATTAATGTTCACCTGACAAAAAAAGGATCAGTCTGCGTCCTTCGAGGTCTGAAGCGAACGCAGGTTTTTGATTGGATTTGGTCGATAGCTGCGTGAAATTCGGTCAGGAAACGTTCGTCAAATTTGATCGCTTCAAGAACATACGGCACGACCGCCCCTGGCCACGGTGTGGAATTATCAAAAGCAGCGTCCGTGAATTCGACATCATTTTGGGGTCGGATGTCATCGTCAGTGAGAGCGTCTTCCTCATCGACCATCTGGATGTCAGCCCATACCTTTTGATTAAATTCCATGAGTTCGGGGTCGATATCGATGTTGCCGTCGATGGATGAAGCAAAAACAACAAATAAAAAACAGCGCAGAATCATTGCTACGGAAAACGACGATACGGCTCGGAGCTGACTGAACGCAGCCTCGAACACTCGCGCGGTCAGTGCTGAGTGGTCAGCTACCAGCTGGCAGCTTGATCAAATTAAAGTGCGCATTGATTTTGATGAAGCCAGGTTGGTGGATCTCGCGTGCGCCAGGTGTGTCATCAAAAATAATTTTGCTTTACTCTGAAAGCTGATTCATGAACCTTTTTTGACCACTGTGAACATCAACATGACGCTGTTTACATTTATTTATTTTTTTTGTACCTTAAAAAATGCTTGCTTATTTGCATTTGATTTCTCCAGACACATAGGATGTATTGGAG
>OZ017769.1:2580019-2599470 GCA_963969345.1 Turbatrix aceti | reverse complement strand
TGTTTAAAAAATCTTGGCCGCTTGAACAAATTGGTCTAAACCGCAGTTTATCAATTTGTATTCGAAGATGGCATTGTAAGAGATAATTCATGATAACAAAGTGCGCTGGCAAAACCATGAAAGCAGGAGCCAGATTGCTGCTGTGGGGCGGTTTAAAGAGGCGGAGCCAAGCTGAGTGACAGAAAACGTAGAGTATCCAATTAATGTTCAGAAGAAAAGGTATGCAAAACGGAAAAAAAATAAGCGCATATTCCCAGAGTTTCAACGATCCTACAGGAAAATCGACAGTGGTATTCTAAAGTTGTAATTGTTATAAAAATAAGAACTCCGAAACACATACGCCTGTAGCAATCCCTGTCAGGAGAGCATCTTCTTGGGCTATCATTGATCCTATGTAGAAGAACAGGGAGAGATAGGAAATGTAGTTAAACGAATCGTGACGAACATCACTGTGTTCGTACGCCTTTCGGATGCCGAGCAGAACGAAGATGCAAAAAATTATGAAGAAAAGCAGGAAATAGCTTACGGCCACATAGTACAGCATTTTTTGTGCTGAAGTGAAAGGTAAAGCCTTTATGTCATGCCGCAACAGTTCTAGGGAGTGTCTGAAGGGCACATGCTGTAATCATGGAATTTTTTTTTATTTATTTATTTCACCATTACTCAGTGGTTAGTTATCATAATCATGGAATATATGTATTTATATCAAAAAGTATGCACACTGTGCATAAATATTTGTTCATCTGTTTCTTGTTTTTATAATATGTGAATTTGTAAGATACCCACAAATCTGTTCAACACACATCGTAATCAGCAGGTAAAACAAAATCGTACAATGCAAAATATGCAAATTAGTGTCAACCTGGAATTCACCTCAAAAGTGAAGTACGGACAAACTGTCATTCCAATCTCATAGCACTGAAATGTCTTCTTCCGTCACATCAACGACGATATTGGATGAAAGTTATTTTCTATCATCGGAGTCAGAAAGCCTCAAAGATTCGGCGCTGAAATGGGCACGCGAGGTCCTTGATTGCAAGGTCCAGGGTTTGGTCGACGAATTCGAAGCCCTGCGGCATTACAATCCACCCGAGCTGACGACCACTGTCTTCGGAAAAAACACTGATCGTTGCAGGTACAAGAACCAGGCGTATTCAGATTTTTCAAAACAACACATCCCCTCCAATACATCCCCTGTGTCTGAGATATCCGTATACGTACATAAATATGATCTATAAATCACGATCTGTATTTATTTGAGTTGGATAACAAAAATTGTCCACATGTTAGTGTTCAATTGACAACAATTAGAAACGACTATTAATGGGACAAATTCAAAACATCATTCTGTTTCAACAAAAAAAACTTAGTGGCACATGTGGATGAACTGACATATTTGTTCTGGGGGTAATTCGTGTTCTTCTATTTTCTTCAGGACTTCGGCTGCAAAATGCTTGACAATAAAAAAACATGCGGCATCAATTAAAGGATCAGCTACTGAAATCGCCGTGCAAGTAGCCGCCGTTATCTGAAAATTGATATTTATGTTATTATACGAAAACGTTCAACCTACCTCTTTGACGCCGAGGTCTACGAATAGCTCTACGACTTTGGTGCACGCTTTGCATTTAAAATGAAAAGATAGTTCGTCATCGCCATACAGATCGTATTGTGCACTGGTAACAGTAAGGTTCGAAGCAAGAAGGAAAAAGATGATTCCAACGACTTGTTTCATGGTTGTACTACTATGCTGTGGATTGACAAAAAAGGCATCACCGTGCTTCTTTTATACACACAAAATTTGGAAAAGCAATCATGTACACTTTGCGTGACGCCTAAAACGAATATCAAACCTAATCAAATTTCTAGAATAGAAAAACGGCGAACCAGACACATACAAAAGAATATTAATTTTTTCTGGGATTGCACTTTAAAAAATACAGAAAACAGCTATCACAATAGAATACAGACAGGATTACAGATGGGATTGCACTTTAAAAAATACAGAAAGCAGCGTTTGTCTGATACCCAATAAATGTTATCTGCCTCTGCCTGGTCTCACCCCTCCCATTGTCTGTACTCGACAGACCATCGACGTACAGCATTCAACAGAGACTGTTGTGCAACCGTCAACAACGTGAGGAGCCGTTCTTTGACATCGACGAAAAATTTTGTTGCAACACTGTCGCCGACTGCAGTTGCCGAGAAAAGCTATTTTTGAAAGTGTTGGCAAGCGTGGTGAAAAAAAGTAACGACAATTTTTTTGCTGTTTTGCTTTGAAATGTTTAAAATTATCAGCTGCCAAACTTTTATTTTTCTTTTTGGAATATTCTGGTAATTTTACGTTCTTACGATACTAAAAACATTTGTATTTTGTTCTATTTTTGAGTCCAAATTGATTCCGCAGCCAATTGCCTTTTGTATTAAAAAAGAATGCCGCAATCATACTGGATGCGCATCGACGTGCGAACATACCTTTTGGGCCGCAACCCGGGCTTTACCGTCCACTAATCAAAAATTTTTGGCACATTCTGACAGGTCCAGACGTCTCGAACTACTTGTGCGCGACAACATTTGAGACGCGTCCAAGTGCGAACATACCTTACAGGTGCCATCGCAGTGCCTTGCATCTTGGATGGTATGAAAACAGATTTTGTTATACAGACACGTTTGAAAAATATTCGACGACACCTTGTCAAGCACTACTTTCGTGACAATGCCGTAAATAACAGCTTGTCAAAAAGTAAAACGAGGTAAAATTTATAAGCGCTACACTTTCGTCAATTCGTATTTATTACAAACATTGAATCGTTGAAACAGCACATCATGTCTGGATAAAATCAACGTCATCGACGTGAAAATGATAAAAACGAGAAAACTTCAGAGTTCGGCCTGTTTCGCGGTCCAGGTGTGAGCATCTGAACAAAGAAACGCAGGAGTTGATGCCTTCAATTATTTTGCTTCACTTCATAAATATTTTCGCCCCTGAAAACCCATATCCCTTGGAGGCTCGGCTCGATCTCCAATTACGTAGGAAATACGCGGCAATGCGCCATCGACCGCTGTCGTGGACCACAAGCTGCGGAAGAACATGTTGTGCTTACTGAATAAAAATTAATTGGCAACTTCGATCACAACTACTTTCGCCCCCCAAAAATGCAAGTGTCCAGATAATCAAAAACTGACAAAAAGACTTTTATTAAAAAAATCAATAAAAGCACAATCACACAATGATCCACATCAACGTGGATATTCAAAATTTGAAAGAAGCAACAACAGACAGTATCAACCGATCAAGTTATAAGAGACTTGATACACATGGTCAAAGAAGACGAAGTTCACGCAGGTTGATCAGTCAACGGACGCGGAAATTGGAAACTGAAAATCATCAGAGTTCGGCCTGTTTCGCGGTGCAGGTGTTAGGCACGTCGATCGATCTGCGTGGTCGACGATCAGCCTTGGGGGCCCAAGTGACGTGGATAGGGCAGACTTTTTGTTCCGAAAGAGAAGTGGATGGCGGATGCCCGACGGCTTGCTCGGGTTTCACGGTGGCGGGGATGCCCAATGCGGCTTCGCAATGGATGCAGGGCGTCGGCTCCAGGTCGGCTTTATTCATTTCTCGGGGGGCGCACTCCGTGATGCTGAGGCGAGAAGGACGGCGAGGTGTGTCAACGGTTGAGGTGGACATGGTGTGAAGTGAAGTTGATAATCTGAAAAAAATAGATTGAAAAATGAACAGAAGCAAGAAGCGCAAAGTGATGGACAAGCAAGCTAAGTCAATGGATAAAACATTATTCAATGGCAAAGGTAAAGGTGGGGAGCGGAACGGAAAAGTCACCGCGCAGACGGTTGGTCGAAGTAATATACTAAATGGTTAACTTAAACTTATCGGGGATAAGTGAAGGGGCGGCGCGAAGAGTTGCACATCCAGGGCTCACTCATGGATATACTGGCAGTGTTGCGCGCGCTGGGAACGCCCCCTTCCTGGATGATTTAGGCGGGAAAATGCACAGCATGCCACTGCCACCACCAGGTGCCCCTTCCGACAACCATTAAATATTTGGTTAGCGTCTTTTCACCGGCCATTCCCCGGTTTAGCAATGTCCTGACCACCCTCGTGAATCTTTCCTTCCTAATCATAACCTTGCAATAGACTTTAACAGCTTTAGCATTCATAAATTTTACCAAGCTTTACTTTTTGGCAGTCAGTTGCATTTTTGGGCCATTTATGACAGTGTCACTAAAGAGTCTGATCGGCATAGTTCTTTCGTTTTTTCTTTTGCGGCGCGCAGTTGCGGTGCAAGCCCTAGAGAGCCACTTCCACTTCCTAAAGCAGCGGTGCCGTCTGGCGGAGATGAAAGCGATTTGGCACCGCACCGCCCAATCGCTTTTTTCTTTCTTTGCGCTTATCGCTCTATTTTGGAATAACAAGTTTATTGGACACCTCTTTGAACCCGGCTAACTGTTCGCATGTGCGTATTCTCCTGACCGGCTGGATGTATGGAGTCGTGCTTACTAAGTTTTCTGGAAGGGACAGTCGCGCGCGCTTACCTCTCTATCACTTGTTTGTAATTTGTTTTTGTGGCACTGCACAACTTTGCGTTTTTTGCTCTTGCTTATTTTTCAATCTATTTTTTTTTCAGATTATCAACTTCACTTCACAACATGTCCACCTCAACCGTTGACACACCTCGCCGTCCTTCTCGCCTCAGCATCACGGAGTGCGCCCCCCGAGAAATGAATAAAGCCGACCTGGAGCCGACGCCCTGCATCCATTGCGAAGCCGCATTGGGCATCCCCGCCACCGTGAAACCCGAGCAAGCCGTCGGGCATCCGCCATCCACTTCTCTTTCGGAACAAAAAGTCTGCCCTATCCACGTCACTTGGGCCCCCAAGGCTGATCGTCGACCACGCAGATCGATCGACGTGCCTAACACCTCGACCGCGAAACAGGCCGAACTCTGATGATTTTCAGTTTCCAACTTCCGCGTCCGTTGACTGATCAACCTGCGTGAACTTCGTCTTCTTTGACCATGTGTATCAAGTCTCTTATAACTTGATCGGTTGATACTGTCTGTTGTTGCTTCTTTCAAATTTTGAATATCCACGTTGATGTGGATCATTGTGTGATTGTGCTTTTATTGATTTTTTTAATAAAAGTCTTTTTGTCAGTTTTTGATTATCTGGACACTTGCATTTTTGGGGGGCGAAAGTAGTTGTGATCGAAGTTGCCAATTAATTTTTATTCAGTAAGCACAACATGTTCTTCCGCAGCTTGTGGTCCACGACAGCGGTCGATGGCGCATTGCCGCGTATTTCCTACGTAATTGGAGATCGAGCCGAGCCTCCAAGGGATATGGGTTTTCAGGGGCGAAAATATTTATGAAGTGAAGCAAAATAATTGAAGGCATCAACTCCTGCGTTTCTTTGTTCAGATGCTCACACCTGGACCGCGAAACAGGCCGAACTCTGAAGTTTTCTCGTTTTTATCATTTTCACGTCGATGACGTTGATTTTATCCAGACATGATGTGCTGTTTCAACGATTCAATGTTTGTAATAAATACGAATTGACGAAAGTGTAGCGCTTATAAATTTTACCTCGTTTTACTTTTTGACAAGCTGTTATTTACGGCATTGTCACGAAAGTAGTGCTTGACAAGGTGTCGTCGAATATTTTTCAAACGTGTCTGTATAACAAAATCTGTTTTCATACCATCCAAGATGCAAGGCACTGCGATGGCACCTGTAAGGTATGTTCGCACTTGGACGCGTCTCAAATGTTGTCGCGCACAAGTAGTTCGAGACGTCTGGACCTGTCAGAATGTGCCAAAAATTTTTGATTAGTGGACGGTAAAGCCCGGGTTGCGGCCCAAAAGGTATGTTCGCACGTCGATGCGCATCCAGTATGATTGCGGCATTCTTTTTTAATACAAAAGGCAATTGGCTGCGGAATCAATTTGGACTCAAAAATAGAACAAAATACAAATGTTTTTAGTATCGTAAGAACATAAAATTACCAGAATATTCCAAAAAGAAAAATAAAAGTTTGGCAGCTGATAATTTTAAACATTTCAAAGCGAAACAGCAAAAAAATTGTCGTTACTTTTTTTTCACCACGCTTGCCAACACTTTCAAAAAATAGCTTTTCTCGGCAACTGCAGTCGGCAACAGTGTTGCAACAAGCGCCGTTTGCCGTTCGCGGCGGAACGCAGGGTTCTAAAAACACGGGTTTTTCGAATTTTCCACCGCCCGGGCTCGGACATGATGAATACAGCGACGACCAAATTCAGCGACCACAATAAAATCGGCGACGACCAAAATCAGCGTCGACCATGAGAAATGACTTTTTTGACAGAGACCGAAGGATTCTGAACCAACCGCTGAGTTTTTTCCAGTTTTTACATCTATGTAATTGTCTTGACGCAAAAATTTTACTTATTTTTTTCGGACACATTAACGATTTATGAATAAAACTACGAAAAAAACATTCGCCTGAAAGTAACACTATAAGGCAATTTTTTAACGTTCGCTCCTATGTATCTGTATTCCATTTTAGTATTCCATTTTGTGGTTGCTCCTTTCTCTATTATTTTTTTAATAAAAAATTTTTTTTTAATTTAAAATTATTATTCTTTGTGATTTTTAATAAAAAAAATGTGTCTGGTACGCCGTTTTTCTATACTAGAAATTTGATTAGGTTTGGTATTCGTTTTAGGCGTCATCACATAGACACAAAGTGTACACGTAAAAGCTTGATTGCCTTTCCAGATTTTGTGTGTATAAAAGAAGCACGGT
Organism: Turbatrix aceti; assembly: GCA_963969345.1. NCBI lineage: Eukaryota > Metazoa > Nematoda > Chromadorea > Rhabditida > Panagrolaimidae > Turbatrix > Turbatrix aceti. The sequence continues at coordinate 2,592,673 of OZ017769.1, read as the reverse complement.
GATGCCTTTTTTGTCAATCTACAGCATAGTTGTATAACCATGAAACAAGTCGCTGCAATCATCTTTCTCCTCTGTTGGACCTCTAACTTTACTCTTATCAGAGCCGATCACCCGTCACCACCATTTCATTTTCCTTTTCAATGCGAAACGTGCGAAAAAATCGTTGATGGAATGGAATACGCAGTCAACAAATTGGGTGCCAAAGCGGTCGGTACAACGTCTTCATACTAAATATAACAGAATACGGGATTATGCATATAATATTGATGTATTTTCAGATCACGGCAGCTGTTTGCACGATCATTACAGATGGCGATCTTCCTTTTGATCTGTTATGTTATTTCATAGTCAATAATTTTGCAAAAGAAGTCTTCGAGCAAATAGAACAACAGACAATATCGTCAAGACAAATCTGCGATGCCCTCGAACTGTGCGATACTAATATGTATCTTTATTTTGATCAGCATAATGCTTTGAAGTTGTCCCAATAATATTTGTTTCTAATTGTTGTTAACATTTTTTTTTGTTATCCAACCCAAATAAATCGTGATTTGACGTGACGTTTTGGCTCTTGACACTCACCCTAGATCGTTTTTTCCGAGTTATTTGGCAACAAAAAGTCATTTATTATGACGCTTTTTCATGTCACTGGTTAGTTATCATAATTAGTAACAAGTCTGAGAATAAAACAAAAATAAAAGACATTTTATTTAAGACCAAAATAAAAAAAATTGGTAAAATTTTTTTGTTTCGCGTGCTAGATTTGAGTTGCTCTAACTCTAACATTTTATCATTTTGTGAAAAAAAAGGAGCTGTAGCCCGAAAGAGTATTCTGTTGTGCATTTTTTGATCCATTTTACTTGATAATAGGACTATTAGTTTACGACCAGAAACCCCACAAAAATAGAGGTCACGCAGTTGATTTTGGGAGAGATTTAACGGTATGTAACCTCCCGGACTAAAACGCGTTTTTGAAAGCAAAAAGTAAAGGAGGGTCTGGCAGCTGTCGTCGTCACTGCCACAGGCTTGTTTTTTTTTCTTACTTAGAAAAAATAGACAGAACCAAATAAGTTGCGCGGTAGTCAAGTTTGTTCTCGTCGCCGTCTATCTACTAATTTATTTTTACCAATTAGATCCTGGTTCGATTGCGAACACTGGCAAAATTTTTTTTCAACATTTTCTCTGTATGCAACAGTAATTTAAAAATTCTTAGAATTAAAAAAATTTTAAAAAATCTAGTTTTCAACATTTACCCCGATTTAGGCAGCCATTTCGATCGTGTTCAATAAATTTCATTCAACTATACTCTTCACAAACGAAAAACAATTAATTTATTTATTAACAAACGCGACCATGATCCAGTTGATAAATAATGAAAATCCCGTAGACTTTTTTGAACACGGAAATGCAAATTGACGTGGGCAATTTTATTTCCGCCAGTTGTGCCTTTTTTGTTATTTATATAAATGATGCTTACTCAGTTGTTTGATTACCGGGGAGCATTTTTTGAGGAGTTTATGTTTGTGATCAAAGCCGGAAATAATTTATTTTTCGGTGACACAACTTTGTTGCGTGGTGAAAAAAAGTAACGACAATTTTTTTGCTGTTTCGCTTTGAAATGTTTAAAATTAGCAGCTGTCAAACTTTTATTTTTCTTTTTGGAATATTCTGGTAATTTAACGTTCTTAGGATACTAAAAACATTTGTATTTTTTTCTATTTTTGAATCCAAATTGATTCCGCAGCCTGAGCGTTACAGGTACAAGAACAAGGCGTACTCAGATTTTTCAAACAACAACACATCCCCTCCAATACATCCATTGTGTCTGGACGTATTATAGATATCAAAATGCATACGCAAGTACATAAAGCTAGCATTTTTTTGTGGGTAAAAAAAAAATAAATGCAAGTTTTTCTGAGATATCCGTATACGTACATAAATATGATCTATAAATCACGATCTGTATTTATTTGAGTTGGATAACAAAAATTGTCCACATGTTAGTGTTCAATTGACAACAATTAGAAACGACTGTTAATGGGACAAATTCAAAACGTCATTCTGTTTCAACAAAAAAAACTTAGTGGCACATGTGGATGAACTGACATATTTGTTCTGGTGGTAATTCGTGTTCTTCTATTTTCTTCATGACTTCGGCTGCAAAATGCTTGACAATAAAAAAACATGCGGCATCAATTAAAGGATCAGCTACTGAAATCGCCGTGCAAGTAGCCGCCGTTATCTGAAAATTGATATTTTTGTTATTATACGAAAACGTTCAACCTACCTCTTTGACGCCGAGGTCTACGAATAGCTCTACGACTTTGGTGCACGCTTTGCATTTAAAATGAAAAGATAGTTCGTCATCGCCATACAGATCGTATTGTGCACTGGTAACAGTAAGGTTCGAAGCAAGAAGGAAAAAGATGATTCCAACGACTTGTTTCATGGTTGTACTACTATGCTGTGGATTGACAAAAAAGGCATCACCGTGCTTCTTTTATACACACAAAATTTGGAAAAGCAATCATGTACACTTTGCGTGACGCCTAAAACGAATATCAAACCTAATCAAATTTCTAGAATAGAAAAACGGCGAACCAGACACATACAAAAGAATATTAATTTTTTCTGGGATTGCACTTTAAAAAATACAGAAAACAGCTATCACAATAGAATACAGACAGGATTACAGATGGGATTGCACTTTAAAAAATACAGAAAGCAGCGTTTGTCTGATACCCAATAAATGTTATCTGCCTCTGCCTGGTCTCACCCCTCCCATTGTCTGTACTCGACAGACCATCGACGTACAGCATTCAACAGAGACTGTTGTGCAACCGTCAACAACGTGAGGAGCCGTTCTTTGACATCGACGAAAAATTTTGTTGCAACACTGTCGCCGACTGCAGTTGCCGAGAAAAGCTATTTTTGAAAGTGTTGGCAAGCGTGGTGAAAAAAAGTAACGACAATTTTTTTGCTGTTTTGCTCTGAAATGTTTAAAATTATCAGCTGCCAAACTTTTATTTTTCTTTTTGGAATATTCTGGTAATTTTATGTTCTTACGATACTAAAAACATTTGTATTTTGTTCTATTTTTGAGTCCAAATTGATTCCGCAGCCAATTGCCTTTTGTATTAAAAAAGAATGCCGCAATCATACTGGATGCGCATCGACGTGCGAACATACCTTTTGGGCCGCAACCCGGGCTTTACCGTCCACTAATCAAAAATTTTTGGCACATTCTGACAGGTCCAGACGTCTCGAACTACTTGTGCGCGACAACATTTGAGACGCGTCCAAGTGCGAACATACCTTACAGGTGCCATCGCAGTACCTTGCATCTTGGATGGTATGAAAACAGATTTTGTTATACGGACACGTTTGAAAAATATTCGACGACACCTTGTCAAGCACTACTTTCGTGACAATGCCGTAAATAACAGCTTGTCAAAAAGTAAAACAAGGTAAAATTTATAAGCGCTACACTTTCGTCAATTCGTATTTATTACAAACATTGAATCGTTGAAACAGCACATCATGTCTGGATAAAATCAACGTCATCGACGTGAAAATGATAAAAACGAGAAAACTTCAGAGTTCGGCCTGTTTCGCGGTCCAGGTGTGAGCATCTGAACAAAGAAACGCAGGAGTTGATGCCTTCAATTATTTTGCTTCACTTCATAAATATTTTCGCCCCTGAAAACCCATATCCCTTGGAGGCTCGGCTCGATCTCCAATTACGTAGGAAATACGCGGCAATGCGCCATCGACCGCTGTCGTGGACCACAAGCTGCGGAAGAACATGTTGTGCTTACTGAATAAAAATTAATTGGCAACTTCGATCACAACTACTTTCGCCCCCCAAAAATGCAAGTGTCCAGATAATCAAAAACTGACAAAAAGACTTTTATTAAAAAAATCAATAAAAGCACAATCACACAATGATCCACAGCAACGTGGATATTCAAAATTTGAAAGAAGCAACAACAGACAGTATCAACCGATCAAGTTATAAGAGACTTGATACACATGGTCAAAGAAGACGAAGTTCACGCAGGTTGATCAGTCAACGGACGCGGAAATTGGAAACTGAAAATCATCAGAGTTCGGCCTGTTTCGCGGTGCAGGTGTTAGGCACGTCGATCGATCTGCGTGGTCGACGATCAGCCTTGGGGGCCCAAGTGACGTGGATAGGGCAGACTTTTTGTTCCGAAAGAGAAGTGGATGGCGGATGCCCGACGGCTTGCTCGGGTTTCACGGTGGCGGGGATGCCCAATGCGGCTTCGCAATGGATGCAGGGCGTCGGCTCCAGGTCGGCTTTATTCATTTCTCGGGGGGCGCACTCCGTGATGCTGAGGCGAGAAGGACGGCGAGGTGTGTCAACGGTTGAGGTGGACATGGTGTGAAGTGAAGTTGATAATCTGAAAAAAATAGATTGAAAAATGAACAGAAGCAAGAAGCGCAAAGTGATGGACAAGCAAGCTAAGTCAATGGATAAAACATTATTCAATGGCAAAGGTAAAGGTGGGGAGCGGAACGGAAAAGTCACCGCGCAGACGGTTGGTCGAAGTAATATACTAAATGGTTAACTTAAACTTATCGGGGATAAGTGAAGGGGCGGCGCGAAGAGTTGCACATCCAGGGCTCACTCATGGATATACTGGCAGTGTTGCGCGCGCTGGGAACGCCCCCTTCCTGGATGATTTAGGCGGGAAAATGCACAGCATGCCACTGCCACCACCAGGTGCCCCTTCCGACAACCATTAAATATTTGGTTAGCGTCTTTTCACCGGCCATTCCCCGGTTTAGCAATGTCCTGACCACCCTCGTGAATCTTTCCTTCCTAATCATATCCTTGCAATAGACTTTAATAGCTTTAGCATTCATAAATTTTACCAAGCTTTACTTTTTGGCAGCCAGTTGCATTTTTGGGCCATTTATGACAGTGTCACTAAAGAGTCTGATCGGCATAGTTCTTTCGTTTTTTCTTTTGCGGCGCGCAGTTGCGGTGCAAGCCCTAGAGAGCCACTTCCACTTCCTAAAGCAGCGGTGCCGTCTGGCGGAGATGAAAGCGATTTGGCACCGCACCGCCCAATCGCTTTTTTCTTTCTTTGCGCTTATCGCTCTATTTTGGAATAACAAGTTTATTGGACACCTCTTTGAACCCGGCTAACTGTTCGCATGTGCGTATTCTCCTGACCGGCTGGATGTATGGAGTCGTGCTTACTAAGTTTTCTGGAAGGGACAGTCGCGCGCGCTTACCTCTCTATCACTTGTTTGTAATTTGTTTTTGTGGCACTGCACAACTTTGCGTTTTTTGCTCTTGCTTATTTTTCAATCTATTTTTTTTTCAGATTATCAACTTCACTTCACAACATGTCCACCTCAACCGTTGACACACCTCGCCGTCCTTCTCGCCTCAGCATCACGGAGTGCGCCCCCCGAGAAATGAATAAAGCCGACCTGGAGCCGACGCCCTGCATCCATTGCGAAGCCGCATTGGGCATCCCCGCCACCGTGAAACCCGAGCAAGCCGTCGGGCATCCGCCATCCACTTCTCTTTCGGAACAAAAAGTCTGCCCTATCCACGTCACTTGGGCCCCCAAGGCTGATCGTCGACCACGCAGATCGATCGACGTGCCTAACACCTCGACCGCGAAACAGGCCGAACTCTGATGATTTTCAGTTTCCAATTTCCGCGTCCGTTGTTTGATCAACCTGCGTGAACTTCGTCTTCTTTGACCATGTGTATCAAGTCTCTTATAACTTGATCGGTTGATACTGTCTGTTGTTGCTTCTTTCAAATTTTGAATATCCACGTTGCTGTGGATCATTGTGTGATTGTGCTTTTATTGATTTTTTTAATAAAAGTCTTTTTGTCAGTTTTTGATTATCTGGACATTTGCATTTTTGTGGGGCGAAAGTAGTTGTGATCGAAGTTGCCAATTAATTTTTATTCAGTAAGCACAACATGTTCTTCCGCAGCTTGTGGTCCACGACAGCGGTCGATGGCGCATTGCCGCGTATTTCCTACGTAATTGGAGATCGATCCGAGCCTCCAAGGGATATGGGTTTTCAGGGGCGAAAATATTTATGAAGTGAAGCAAAATAATTGAAGGCATCAACTCCTGCGTTTCTTTGTTCAGATGCTCACACCTGGACCGCGAAACAGGCCGAACTCTGAAGTTTTCTCGTTTTTATCATTTTCACGTCGATGACGTTGATTTTATCCAGACATGATGTGCTGTTTCAACGATTCAATGTTTGTAATAAATACGAATTGACGAAAGTGTAGCGCTTATAAATTTTACCTCGTTTTACTTTTTGACAAGCTGTTATTTACGGCATTGTCACGAAAGTAGTGCTTGACAAGGTGTCGTCGAATATTTTTCAAACGTGTCTGTATAACAAAATCTGTTTTCATACCATCCAAGATGCAAGGCACTGCGATGGCACCTGTAAGGTATGTTCGCACTTGGACGCGTCTCAAATGTTGTCGCGCACAAGTAGTTCGAGACGTCTGGACCTGTCAGAATGTGCCAAAAATTTTTGATTAGTGGACGGTAAAGCCCGGGTTGCGGCCCAAAAGGTATGTTCGCACGTCGATGCGCATCCAGTATGATTGCGGCATTCTTTTTTAATACAAAAGGCAATTGGCTGCGGAATCAATTTGGATTCAAAAACAAAATACAAATGTTTTTAGTATCGTAAGAACATAAAATTACCAGAATATTCCAAAAAGAAAAATAAAAGTTTGGCAGCTGATAATTTTAAACATTTCAGAGCAAAACAGCAAAAAAATTGTCGTTACTTTTTTTCACCACGCTTGCCAACACTTTCAAAAATAGCTTTTCTCGGCAACTGCAGTCGGCGACAGTGTTGCAACAAAATTTTTCGTCGATGTCAAAGAACGGCTCCTCACGTTCTTGACGGTTGCACAACAGTCTCTGTTGAATGCTGTACGTCGATGGTCTGTCGAGTACAGACAATGGGAGGGGTGAGACCAGGCAGAGGCAGATAACATTTATTGGGTATCAGACAAACGCTGCTTTCTGTATTTTTTAAAGTGCAATCCCATCTGTAATCCTGTCTGTATTCTATTGTGATAGCTGTTTTCTGTATTTTTTAAAGTGCAATCCCAGAAAAAATTAATATTCTTTTGTATGTGTCTGGTTCGCCGTTTTTCTATTCTAGAAATTTGATTAGGTTTGATATTCGTTTTAGGCGTCACGCAAAGTGTACATGATTGCTTTTCCAAATTTTGTGTGTATAAAAGAAGCACGGTGATGCCTTTTTTGTCAATCCACAGCATAGTAGTACAACCATGAAACAAGTCGTTGGAATCATCTTTTTCCTTCTTGCTTCGAACCTTACTGTTACCAGTGCACAATACGATCTGTATGGCGATGACGAACTATCTTTTCATTTTAAATGCAAAGCGTGCACCAAAGTCGTAGAGCTAGTCGAAGACCTCGGCGTCAAAGAGGTAGGTTGAACGTTTTCGTATAATAACATAAATATCAATTTTCAGATAACGGCGGCTACTTGCACGGCGATTTCAGTAGCTGATCCTTTAATTGATGCCGCATGTTTTTTTATTGTCAAGCATTTTGCAGCCGATGTCATGAAGAAAATAGAAGAACACGAATTACCACCAGAACAAATATGTCAGTTCATCCACATGTGCCACTAAGTTTTTTTTGTTGAAACAGAATGACGTTTTGAATTTGTCCCATTAATAGTCGTTTCTAATTGTTGTCAATTGAACACTAACATGTGGACAATTTTTGTTATCCAACTCAAATAAATACAGATCGTGATTTATAGACCATATTTATGTACGTATACGGATATCTCAGAAAAACTTGCATTTATTTTTTTTTACCCACAAAAAAATGCTAGCTTTATGTACTTGCGTATGCATTTTGATATCTATAATACGTCCAGACACAATGGATGTATTGGAGGGGATGTGTTGTTGTTTGAAAAATCTGAGTACGCCTTAAGGCGCGCCCTGTTCTTGTACCTGTAACGCTCAGGCTGCGTTATCAATTTGGATTCAAAAATAGAACAAAATACAAATGTTTTTTGTATCGTAAGAACGTTAAATTACCAGAATATTCCAAAAAGAAAACAAAAGTTTGACAGCTGATAATTTTAAAAATTTCAAAGCAAAACAGCAAAAAAATTGTCGTTACTTTTTTTCACCACGCTTGCCAACACTTTCAAAAACTTTGTTTCTAGGCAACTGCAGTCGGCAACAAAGTTGTGTCACCGAAAAATAAATTATTTCCGGCTTTGATCACAAACATAAACTCCTCAAAAAATGCTCCCCGGTAATCAAACAACTTGAGTAAACATCATTTATATAAATAACAAAAAAGGCACAACTGGCGGAAATAAAATTGCCCACGTCAATTTGCATTTCCGTGTTCAAAAAAGTCTACGGGATTTTCATTATTTATCAACTGGATCATGGTCGCGTTTGTTAATAAATAAATTAATTGTTTTTCGTTTGTGAAGAGTATAGTTGAATGAAATTTATTGAACACGATCGAAATGGCTGCCTAAATCGGGGTAAATGTTGAAAACTAGATTTTTTAAAATTTTTTTAATTCTAAGAATTTTTAAATTACTGTTGCATACAGAGAAAATGTTGAAAAAAAATTTTGCCAGTGTTCGCAATCGAACCAGGATCTAATTGGTAAAAATAAATTAGTAGATAGACGGCGACGAGAACAAACTTGACTACCGCGCAACTTATTTGGTTCTGTCTATTTTTTCTAAGTAAGAAAAAAAAACAAGCCTGTGGCAGTGACGACGACAGCTGCCAGACCCTCCTTTACTTTTTGCTTTCAAAAACGCGTTTTAGTCCGGGAGGTTACATACCGTTAAATCTCTCCCAAAATCAACTGCGTGACCTCTATTTTTGTGGGGTTTCTGGTCGTAAACTAATAGTCCAATTATCAAGTAAAATGGATCAAAAAATGCACAACAGAATACTCTTTCGGGCTACAGCTCCTTTTTTTTCACAAAATGATAAAATGTTAGAGTTAGAGCAACTCAAATCTAGCACGCGAAACAAAAAAATTTTACCAATTTTTTTTATTTTGGTCTTAAATAAAATGTCTTTTATTTTTGTTTTATTCTCAGACTTGTTACTAATTATGATAACTAACCAGTGACATGAAAAAGCGTCATAATAAATGACTTTTTGCCGCCAAATAACTCGGAAAAAACGATCTAGGGTGTGACAAAATAACTGTTACAAGCATTTTGCTTGTAAGTTTAAACTCCTAAATCAGAAGAAATTCAACAAAATTAAAAATTATACCCAAAAGTATACAGAGCATACCATGAGTGTCAAGAGCCAAAACGTCACGTCAAATCACGATTTATTTGGGTTGAATAACAAAAAAAACTGTTGACAACAATTAGAAACAAATATTATTGGGACAACTTCAAAGCATTATGCTGATCAAAATAAAGATACATATTAGTATCGCACAGTTCGAGGGCATCGCAGATTTGTCTTGACGATATTGTCTGTTGTTCTATTTGCTCGAAGACTTCTTTTGCAAAATGATTGACGATGAAATAGCATAACAGATCAAAAGGAAGATCGCCATCTGTAATGATCGTGCAAACAGCTGCCGTGATCTGAAAATACATCAATATTATATGCATAATCCCGTATTCTATTATAGTATGAAAACGTTGGACCGACCGCTTTGGCACCCAATTTGTTGACGGCGTATTCCATCCCATCAACGATTTTTTCGCACGTTTCGCATTGAAAAGGAAAATGAAATGGTGGTGACGGGTGATCGGCTCTGATAAGAGTAAAGTTATGAGCAAGAAGGAAAAGGATGATTGCAGCGACTTGTTTCATGGTTGTACAACTATGCTGTGGATTGACAAAAAAGGCATCACCGTGCTTCTTTTATACACACAAAATCTGGAAAGGCAATCAAGCTTTTACGTGAACACTTTGTGTCTATGTGATGACGCCTAAAACGAATACCAAACCTAATCAAATTTCTAGAATAGAAAAACGGCGTACCAGACACATTTTTTTATTAAAAATCACAAAGAATATTAATTTTAAATTAAAAAACAAAATTTTTATTAAAAAAAATAATAGAGAAAGGAGCGACCACCAAAACCTAAAATGGAATACAGATACATAGGAGCGAACGTTAAAAAATTGCCTTATAGTATTACTTTCAGGCGAATGTTTTTTTCGTAGTTTTATTCATAAATCGTTAATGTGTCCGAAAAAAATAAGTAAAATTTTTGCGTCAAGACAATTACATAGATGTAAAAACTGGAAAAAACTCAGCGGTTGGTTCAGAATCCTTCGGTCTCTGTCAAAAAAGTCATTTCTCATGGTCGACGCTGATTTTGGTCGTCGCCGATTTTATTGTGGTCGCTGAATTTGGTCGTCGCTGTATTCATCATGTCCGAGCCCGGGCGGTGGAAAATTCGAAAAACCCGTGTTTTTAGAACCCTGCGTTCCGCCGCGAACGGCAAACGGCGCTAATACAAATATTATCGTATCCTATGTTTTTTTTTTATACATTTCCGTTGATAATACATTTGTTTGCCTTAATTTTGTTCTGTTTCACAAAAATCCACGATGCAATGTTTTAACTTTAAAAAGATAAAAAATGATCTGAATAATTTCTGAATCCTCCGCACTTCAAATTGATACGCCGCCACGAGCGTCGTGAATGCTTCTACGACAGAAATTGCCACACCCTTTCAATTAAAAAGAAGTATACAGACGCAACAGATTCAGATTCACACTATGTATCAACTTTTGTTTTGTCTATGATAACATACGAATCGTTATCATAGACAAAGTGTATCGTATGATACGATACACACCCACAAAAAAAGTATTTTGTCAAATTGTTATCTTTGTTACGGAAAAAAATGAAAGCAAGAATACGTTATTCTCGGAATATCAACAAACCCAACCGAACAGTTTAAATTTGGCAATTTTGATTGACAACTCTGATTGAACATCGAATCGGACAACAAGCTGACTCTCCATCCTTGTAACTTATTGAATGTTCGAGACGGTTAATAAATGAAAAAATGAAAAAATGAATTTGCTTATAAGAAAACCACTCCCTTCAACTCTTGCAATCTGTATGCAAAAAAATGCCAAAAAAATGCAATGTCAAAATTGTAAAATTCTACATCGGCAATGTGCCAAAAATGTTTTACGGACTGACAATTATTGCGTCGTGTATGTGCTTTATTTTTTTCAGTGTGTTTCTAATCGTTATCATCTGTCAAAACGCTCAACTTCGTCGGCTCAGTGCATATAAATTTATTGTCATCATAAGCATTTTAAATATCTTCCAACTTGTCATAAAGCTAATCAACGGGATCTACTCAGCTTTTCCCAAAACCTATAAAAGCAAAACATATGAAGTATTAACAACAATTTTTCAATCCTCATATGCTGCCTACGGGATCACCAATTTCGTGTTGTCGTTAAATCGTTGTGTATTGTTTTTTTACCCTTCCGTCGAGCAACAAGTCTTTTCGCCAAATGGCATGAAATGGTGGTACGCTATCATAGCGTGTATTTTTGTTGCATTTTCTGCAGCACATCCATTAGATTTGCGCAATGTATTCAATAAAATTAATGCTGGATTATCAATGATCTGCCATTTAACTTCGGAAATTATACACATAATTTTATTTCTCGGTATTGTGTATAAAGTAGGTTTTTGTTTTAATATAGATTTTATAATCCACGCTGCGAACCGATAAAATAGTCCTTTGACCCCCCCTTGAAGCAAAATATGCACGGTCAAATGTTTCTTGAAAAAGTTGAGTATAACAAATTGATTACTCGTGCCAAGAAACTTTTTCTAAAACGAAATCAGTTTTTTGCTTTTCAAAACAAACGAGTTGTAAAATAAATATTCAAAAATTTCTGAAACCCAATCTTCAGAATCCGGCATCTGAATAATTTTTTATAACTTTTTTTTACAATTTTAAAAGTGTCTGCAAAAGTTGTAAATTTACTTAATCGCCGGTCACAAATCGGCTCGCAATGCGACACGATTTAAAAACAACACGTTTGTGTTTTGTTGTAATATTTATTGTTGCAGCGCAAAAAATATGGAACATCTTCAAATTATAAATCTGACATAAAAATTATTATTCAGTCCGCTATTATAACAACGGTAAATATTTTGTTGAATGTGGGATTCAACTTTTGTATGTTATGTGCCAACAACGCGACACTCAGGAGCGCGGTCAATTGTTTATCGATTTTGAACTGTGGCATCAACTCCGTTGTTTTTTTTGCTTTATCCGGGTTGGTTTGTTTCCTATCAGTTTTGACATAAAATTAAGCATAAATTAAACTTGTTTTTAGCATAAAAATAAGAAAAACTGTTTCTACTGGTGTTACACATCCATCTCCCTTGCTGCTGTAAAATTTTTTCAAAAGGCTTGAGGTGTGCTTGTTTAAGGGTTTGCCGCAATAAAAATACACTTTTAAAAAATGTGTAATTGTGTTATATTTAGAACGTGTAAAAAGAAATTGACGCTTCTGTTAAAACTTGAAAAATCCATTATGTTTCTTTCCCCCACACCCATGGCGATCTATAGATTTGGTGTGCA